>LXHY01000172.1:0-84775 GCA_002093855.1 Fusarium praegraminearum | reverse complement strand
CCCCATCCCCATCCCCATCTCCATCGTCCATCATTAACCCTCCATCCACCATCGGCTTTCCGCCATCACACACGCACACACCCGCTCCGTCGCATCGCATCGCATCGCATACCAGCATCGTTTAACCATCCTGTTATCAATCAACGCGTATTCTCGAGTATTCGACCACTTTGTCGAGTATTGCTTGTTACGCGAACGCTCTTTCGTCTCACTTGCGCGCTCTGCGCTGATTGATAGTTGCGCTTCGTTCGTGAGCCTCTTTTGACGTCGTCGTTGTCGCAGCCGTTGCACAACGCGATCCGCGTTTGCATCGCATACAGTTCCATCACCCGACCAAGGTAAACTCAGCGCACCTCTTTTTTTTAAAATGTCTTGATTATTTGTTCTTTTTTTTTGTCCTTTGGTCGCTTGTTTTCTTGATTTTGGCACTTGCTTCTTTCCGGCTCGTCTTTCGCCATTTTGTCTTATTCTGTCTTGTTCTTTTTCGCCTTTCGTCGCACGCCCATCCCGCCGCTACCGCGCACTTTGCCTGGATTGCAACGATCTTGTCTCGGTCTGGGCCATCTTCCGGCTGGAGTCTATGTCCCGACCTGCGCTTGACTCCGAGCCAAGGCCTGGCTGGCCAAGTCTCACATCACAAGCCCAGGCAGGTTTCCCACTTTAGCTCCCATATAATCGACAATTCGCCATTCACGACGCGCCTCCTTCTGGCTGCCAACCACGTGCGACTGACGTTGCCCTCCTTCTGCATCTTCTCCAACCCTTCAGCTCGCCAGCCCAAACATCTCAGGACACGTCGCTATCACCTTCCTGTGGTCGCAACTTTCCCTGTCCCCCGCTGGCTTGGTAGCTTTGCCATGTACTCCGCCCAGCAAACCGGCGCTGATAATGCGACAATCAATCCCGCCGCTCTCAGCTCACCTAGTAAGTTCAATAACTCCCCATACCATTATCCCCACGATCGCATCACATCTCAGACTATTCACTTGTAACTCTGCCATATCATGAGCAAGCGCAAACTCAAACATCGTTGCGCGCAAACTCCATGATGAATACACTTGCCCCGCACTGCGCCGCTCGCGTCCCTCCTCCGGGATATGCGCTTGCGCCACCTTCCACAACCATATTTTCGATTACCCCATGGTTAAACGTGCTAACAGACGTTGTAAAGTTATAGGTCTTTCGCACCAGCCGCAACGCTCGCTCAAGCGCAGTCATTCTCCTGTACTTTACGACGTGCTACAGCCCGGTGATGATGGTATGTCGGCGGATAAGTAGTCGGATGCCGCTATACTTCTTGCGATGTCCGACTACTTCGTGCCAGACAGCGCAATCATTTGCTATTTGTTTCCCTCTATACCGGAACTTTTATTTGCAATTTTTTCTCTCCTTTTTTTTGCCTTGTTCTCTATCGCAGCGTTTGCTTAAAAGTTAGTGCGAGGGGAAAGTGCTAATCATTATCATTATCACAGGTGATACGAAGCCACTCCGGAAACGAGCCAAACCAATGAATAAACGATCTTCGGGGAGCATTTCCGAGGCTCCTGGGCAGGCTGCAGCCTCGACCCTCCCTCAGGCGATTCCTCCACCCCAGACTCCTCAATCTCAAGGCTCGACGTTGCCACAAGCCAGCCCTGCCTACACACCGGCAACACAAATGCCACCCAAGACCACTCCAACAAAGTCAACCCTGAAGGCGCTGCCAACTGTACGAGACCATACAACTGACCAGCTCAATGCATCTGGCGATGAATATCTGCCTCGCGAGATTGACGAGTTTGGAGAGAAGAAAGTCCAGCAGAACGGCACACTAAACGGAGGTCGAGAATACAAGTGTCGAACCTTCCTAGTTCCCAACAGAGGAGATAAACTGTTCATGCTTGCCACCGAGTGTGCTAGGGTTCTAGGCTACCGAGACTCGTATCTCCTGTTTAACAAGAATAGGTCACTATTCAAGATTATTGCCAGCCAGGCAGAAAAGGACGATTTGGTTGCGCAAGAAATCCTTCCTTTCTCGTATCGTTCCAGGCAAATTGCCATTGTTACCGCCAGGTCAATGTTCCGACAATTTGGAAGCCGCGTGATTGTCAACGGTCGAAGAGTTCGCGATGACTATTGGGAAACCAAGGCTCGGAAACAAGGCTTCACCGAAGCTGACCTAGCTGGCGAAAAGCGCCCCGGTGCTACAAAGGCGAGAGAGGCGGCCGAGGCGCAACAGAACAACGTCTTGCTGGCTGGACCCCATCCAGAGATTGTGTATAGCAACAACCCAGGACCGTTCCCCGGCCCCCCGCAGCCGCACCTTGTTCAACCAGGTATGATCGGACCACCACCCGGAACTACGACAAGAATGCCCGGATTGACACTAGGATCAGAACTCAGCGACTCCCGGCCGCGCGATTACTCGGGAATCCTCAAAGGCGGACCTCGTCAGGAGATTACCGGCCCTGCTTACCAAGACCAGACTCGTCCTTCGCCCCTCGGGGAGCTCAATGCCCAGGCTCATCACGCCGCAGATTTCAGCAGGTCAGTTAATCAGCAGCGAGATATGCGCAACGACTATCTCCAAGGCATTTGGCGACGCCCACACGAGCAGCCTCCCTCCAATCTGACCCAGCAGCCTGTGGCCCCGGCCGATAATTCCAATCCTGCAACCAGCCGACCGTCGCACTCACCCCATACCACGGCCACGGCCATGTCGCAGCAGCCTGGATTGGTCTCCACGCAGAGCCCTCAGATGATGATGACCACCGCGCCCTACTCACAGTCTATCAGCGCCCAGAGCAGCCTTACTCAGGCGCCGATGAGAGGTATGGCTCACTCACCAACACAGTCAAACATCAGGCCAACCCTCCCAGGTTCCACAGGCTCCATGTCACAAGGAACGCCCGGCTATAACTACCAATCAGGTCAAATGTGGCCACAGACTCCTCAGGCGCCTCAGCACAGCTATGGCAGCTACACTGCTCAGTCCCAAGCGCCTCACCCCTCGCAGTCACCCTCTTCACATCTCCGCCAGCCTAGCTCTGGCCAGATGCAGAGTATGCAATTTCCCGGCATGGCTGGCATGCAGTATGGTGCGGGACAAAGCATGTATCCCACGGACCAGACGCCTCGGCAATACATGCCTCAGGGCGGAGCAGGAGCTCCTTCTGTATCACAGGGCTGGTCTGGTCAGCATTCACCAGCCCAGCAATGGTGGACTCCTGGGCAGCAGCCGCAATAAGAGGCCCATGGTGGTGATACGAAATGACGGAATGACCTTCTACACTTACTTTTTCTCTCCTTCGGAGATTTGAGCTGCTCGTATGGTATTCTTGTTTTCTCCTTCTTCTTCCGTTGTCTTTGTGTTTCATGTATTTTGATCTTGGACTACTCTCTTCTTTGGTCTAAACTCTTCCTTGGACATTCAAACATATATGTCGGTGGGGAGGCTATGTGCATATTAATGGGCCTATCTGGCTTCAAGAATTGCTTATAGTATTTGGACTAGCCGGGATAGAGGAGTCGCACGGATAGGGATATGGAATTACTGCTTGCCTCTTTCTTCTTCTTTCTATTACTTTTCTTTGCTTGTGGGATTGACTTTACTCTGGGTTGGTTTGGTTGAGTACATGCGTGAACCACAACATACCATGTTATTTCTTGTTACAAGCCGATGAGGGCTATTTGGGAGGCATTGAATTTTGTTTGATATATCTTCTCTTTGGGCAAACTATTGGTTGGCTTTTCTTTGCGGCTTCGCGAGTGAAGTTTCGATGACGACTCGCTTATGCGTTGCAGGATGTTCTTTGTGCTGGCGAGGCATATATCTACTAGGCTTTCATTTTGATACCACGTCACTCTTCAATTCGTTTTTGGATATTTCATTACTATCGAGATACGCTTTCGTCTCATTGTAAGCGCTTCCTTGCTGCCAGTCTTGTCTTGGAAGCGGTTAATATTGATTGGCGAAATGGCTCGTCTTTTTGTTTCTCTCGAGCCGATGATTGACTTTCCAGTTCATGTCTATTAAGTTGTAGTTTACTTGCATCTATCCGGTTCCTTTCCTGCGCGTGCTACGGCAAATGCACGTCGCGTATGTCTTGCCGTAAGTGCAATCAACACTACCAAGATAAGTGGCTGTATTAGTAAAGATAGTTCCATTCTTGATAAGATTCTCATCTCAATGATTCGCCCCTTGCCTAGTTCTTACATTCATTCACACGCCTGCGCCTAAGCTTCGTAAGACAAACTCGACGTGCTATCTGTTCGTGCAGTGTTGTACATAAATCATGACAGCATGCCTTGACCCGACCCAGCGAATCGGGCTGTTGGGGTTGTTGTCGTCCAGCATCGAGGCGGCAGTATGGTGACACCCGTCGGGATGTTTGTGTCTGTATATTCACTTGCGGCTGGGCTTAATTTTGTGAGAGGGCAGCGAAAGGCATACTTGAGACGGGGGTCTATGTAGCTACGTAACACGACAGTTGATATGCAAGGATGAAATGTGACAAGCGTCCGGGTAGTGAGCTGTCAAGGTCGCTTATAGTTACGATACATAAAGGGCTAATTGAGCGTGTGTTCCTGGAGCAGCAGGTAAGAAGTATATGATAACGTCAACAAACGATGTGTGAATTATGGCGCAATACCGTTATCTATTAATCTCAACTAACCGTCCAGAGAGTCCAATGAAGAATGACTTGAATTTGTTCTGCAAACTTTTAATCACTCTCATCCCCATCCAGGGCCTCATCTCTGTCTTCCTTTCCTTCCTTGACTTCGAGGGCATCTTGGGGGTCGTCGCCACTAGCTTCACCCTCGCCCTCTTCATCTTCGTCGTCTTCTACCTCATCGTCGTCGGAGTCTTCGGGGATCTCAACTTCATCTTCAGTCACAGCGTCCTCTTCGGCGTCGGCGTTACCGGGCTCAACACGAGGGCGCTTCGCCAGTGGGCCTGTCGAAGCAATCGTCGTGTCTGCGTCAGTCTCGACGTGAGACGTATCAGGCATGTCGGTGTCTGCACCGTCTGATTTTTTGGCGCGGACCTTTTGGCGGTAGGATGTGCGCTTCTCTGTTTGGATAGCGTTGAACTCTTGGTGCCGTGTTAGCAGTCTTGATTCGCTTCTTAATAGTATATATATAGACCATCCTTTCCAAGAAGGCAAAGGACGAGATGAGGGGAGATGAACGTACTAGCAAACTCAGCTTCGAGAGGCTCGCGCAGGAAAGCAAACTCGGTCTCCTCTAGTGCCTTGAAGACATCTGCAGGGGCGATGGTCTTTTTGCCAGCGTTCACAGTGTGTTCGTTGGCGCTAGAAACTCCAGTCAGTGACGGGGCCTTCCCAAGAAGGGGGTTCTTGCTAGGAAAGACATACTGGGAGGCTAGGTAGTTGATAAAGACAGTGGTGCTTTGGCTTAGGGCCATGATAGCATTGGCCTGAATCTGTGTGTTGGGAGGCAGTACGCCCTTGGATAACCTGGTTATTATAGACTTGGGAAGAGTTAGGTCCTGTTCATCGGGTCAGTTTGTGTGCTCTCATCCGGTTAAGAAGTGCTTCTCTGTTCGTTTGGCCTACCTCGATAGTAATGTGCTCTTTATCCTTCTCCTTCTCCTTCTCCTTCTCCTTGTCTTTATCCTTCTTTTCCGTGGTCTGTACAGGTGAAGACCCAGCATCACCCTCAGCGGCAATGGTCTCAGCGCTTATGGGTGCTGACGTTGATGCAGGGGCATCAGCCTGTGTGGATGTGGATGCTGGTGCCGGTGCCGGGCTTGGTTCCAGTGGTGACACATTGTCCATTGGGACAAATCGCGCGGTAGAAGTGTCGCTTTTGCGCGAGTTGGATTTACGCGGCGGCATTGTGGATGATGATATCGGTATGTTATTTAGATAAGATGGTCCTTGGAGTTGACCGCACCCGAAAAATATTTTTCTGGTTGGTCTGGGGCGTATCGAAGGATTAGGTTGAACAGTTTTCTATCCTCTTTTTGAATTTGATGAAAGATAGAACACTTCTAAAGCAGTAACCACTTGGTCACCCAGCTCTCACCCCTTTCAACCAAAGGGATCCAAGTGGAAAGTGAGAGAGGATAGGTATCAGAGTAAGATAACTGCTTCCTCTTGCAAAAGAAAGTCGATAAGTGCTATTCAGATGACAGCTTCCTTCTCAGTTGCTGTGTTGTATTTGATGGCGTCAATTGGTCGTTGGTCCAAAGAGTGAGTGGGCGAGTAGGTGAAGTGAAGTGAGGTTAGTTGCAAGTTTAGTGAACGCGCGAGATGTGGCTTGTCGAGACGCGATGCCCCGCTGCGAGTGGCTAGAAACGCGTTAAGTGGTTTCATTGTGGGACAAGTTTTTATTGAGGTAGTGAGGAATGACAAGCAATAAGAACAATCAAATATTTGTGAAAACAATCAATTGACTTGATGAGCACAGTACAGTATCTTATTATGTAAGTGGAGAGCCGCTCAGCTTCATTGAGCACCACAAGCTGCCTACAATACAAAGTCACGTCGCCTGTCACTCATGTCCAGTCAAAATGATACGTAGATGAAATGTGTATCAATCAATCTTGTTCAGTTGTATTGTGCGTATATATATATATATGCATCTAGCAATACTGTTGTTATATAGCTAGGTAGGGTAGTCAATTGGCAGCTCATTTTACTCTGCCAAAAGATAGCATCTGTCAAGTTTCTTCCCCCAACTTCTGACAGAATTCCTTGTGTCGCTCGGCTCAGTATCATGGCATCTCGTCGCATGAAACGGACACTGTTCTGTTCCATTCAAACCGCTCGCTTGCTTCATCATAAAAGCATGTAAAAAAGAAAGTAAAGGAAAGTCCGGGGTATATCCATCATCAAAATGCAAAAAGATCTTCCGTGTTCCAGCCAGCCTAGGCCAGGATATAAAAAATCGTGCTCCATCAAGGGAGTAAAATGAGGCGGTCTCGGCCGAGGCTCATTGCAATACTGCCTCTTTGTAAGAGGAGTGAGAAACGAAAAACAAAATGAAAAGAGTGGATTAATGGGTATTGTTGAAAAGAATGTTGGAGTGTGGTGAGATGATAGAGTTACGTCGAGAGTCATGTGTCCGGGCCTCTTGGTCGGTAACGAAATGAGACAATATCTCAGTGTTAATGCCGAAGACCCGTTTTCCCATCCATGGTCATCGTCTTCCAAAGCACAGCGAAGCGAAGCAAAGACAGCAATGGCCAATGTTTCTAGTCTGTGGACCAACAAGTCTTTCTAGAAATGGGTCAAGACGATTCGGGCCCCGCCGTATCTCGTTGTGACTAGGGTCATGACGGGGTTTGAAACAAGCCGTCGCGGAAACGATTTCTCCATGCGGTTTGGGATGACAAGGTACCTGACCATGGATACTGGGGTACGCATGCTCCATTCGCTTGGTTGTTTGATGAGATGGCAGACCAGAAACGTCTGGTTTTGCTTTTTGTGTTGTACTCTGTACTCTGTAATTCAGATACAGATGGAAAATCCGATCTCAACCGATAGCCCTACCAATCTCTGATTGGCGAACGAGCGGCCGTGGTGAAAGGCCTCCCAGGTATACCTCTTCGTCAAATGAGAGACGATTAGTGCTGGACATGAAATGCGTTCGCGGCTGCTGTCGTCTGATGTCCAGTGATTGGTGCGCCCGAGGCAGGTATTCGCTGGAGCTGCGAGTGCCGATGAACGCATCGGGATAGTGACCATGCCAAGGATCATGGGGTGAAACAGCGCTCATGGTACTGCTGCGGCTGCTGCGAGTCCGACTGTGACGAGTTGAAGGAGGGAGCTTGGCCAAGCGTGAGGGTTGACGCTTCATGGGTGAGACGAAAGCATCTTCACCTTGGACAGCCTCATCAGTAAGACCTGGGCGTGAGTTGGGGGCGCGGGCAATGACTGGAGTCGACGGTAGATCGATACTGCGCTTATAATGGATTGATCGAGGGGAGAGTTCTTCGGAAACTCGAGGATGGGGACGGTCGTAGACAATAACACTTGGAGGTTTGCGAATAGAGCTGAATGATGTGCTCTTCTGCCTTTGTAGATACTCGTGTTCTTTTTGCTGTTGCTGTTCTTCTAAATCTCTGGCCTCGCGGTTTGCGGCTTCGATGATCTGGGCTTTCTCGTGGCTTCTATCCCTCTTCCATGATTCAATTTCTTCGTCGTCGATGGGCGTGATGCCTCTTTTCATGAAGAGAAATCTGCGACGTTGACGGCTACGGCGCCATAGAAACCATCCAACTGCTGCGATTGCGGTGACGGGAACCACAGTCGCGAGGACGATGATAACGACTTGGATTTGGGATTCCTTCATAGTGAAATCTCCATCCTGTGTCTATGTGAGGCGTTGAAGGTGCAAGTGAATATTGGCTGAAAGCACCCTTTGCTGCCGGAAAGGTGCAAAGAGAAGTGAATATAGATGAGCGAGTGTTTGACCTTGAGATGAAGAAGCGCTTCAAGCGGCAAAGCAACTAAATATATGGTTAGAATCTAGTACGAGTATCATGTAGTTGAAGTTGATGCTTGGTGATATTAAGCATTGGGAGTCACATTTAGTGTGACAACCATTGCATCTTATTCATGCGAAGTAGTATACTCTTGATGAAGGCAAAGATGCAATGGTAAGGCAAGGCAAGGTAAGGCAAACTAACAGTCAAGTCACTGCTCAGGTTTGAACTTGGTGAGTGACAGGGTCGGTCGAAAGGATTTGACTCGACAGGGATCAGGACGGATCGAGTCGGTGTAAGTCAACCTCGAGTTTTGGACGTTGACTAGGACGTCCAAGGTCGAGTCCGATGAAGTGAAAGAATTCAGGTGAGAATATATCGACCAGGGAACTCAATGGCCCTGTGTATGGACGAAGGTCAAGGAGCCAGCTGTGGGATGAAGATGGGGGGCCGATTGAAGCTATATAGAGACTGGGGGTTTCAATGGGGTGGAAAAGGGTGTGTAGCTGCAGGTGCAGCAGTAGCAGGTGGCGTCATGGATCATCACGGTCAGCGTGCAGTGCTAAGGAATTACTAAGATGGGTCACTCGATGGTCGTTACTGCATGTTTTGCTGTCAACCTCAGGGCCTAGGGAAAGTGCAAGACAAATGAGATGGTGAGAGACAGGAGAGGAGGCGTGAGGAAGGAGCGGAGTGGAGCGAACTTGGTGGTGGGTAAAGTGGAAGTGGGTGTAAGTCAAGTGAAGGTGAGCTGCTGATACAGGAAACCCCTGGTCGGGAAACCACCAGGAACCGACCTGCCAAGAGCACGACGACCAAGAACAGAACAGGACTGAACTCGACTGCAGTTTCCGCCTGTGGATACAGAGTATTTCTTTTTATTCTGCTTGTTTTCTTTTTTCGATCAGGTACAGGGCTCGAAGATGCCCTGCATTGCATTGCACCGCGCTGCAGTCTCTTCTCAAAGAGTCGAGTCTGTCCATTTTTAGTCCAAAGACAACGCATACTTGAAAGATCCATACATCCTGTACGAAGTAACCTAAAGCAGGGAGATCAGAGCCAGCCTGCAGCCAGTACAAATCGATATTCGACGTGTGCCTGAGAAAAAGAGTGAAACTGGAACAATTCCCGCACGACCAATCCTCGACTCGTGCCTTGCGTCTCACTCGCTCTTTTTTTTCTTGTCCGTGTCTTCCATCCATCCATCGATTCAGTCCAGTCAGTGGAACGAAACCCCTGGACGTTTTAGAGCCACATTTTCTTGTGCAATGCAGTGCGGTGGGGTCCTCTGAACGCCACGGCAGGTTCCAGAGAGAACGGGCGAACAGGGCCTTAATGGGCTTTAGTGCTGCTGCACGATGGATTTCAGTGGACCACTTCAGCCGCTAAGATGCACTAACTCTTTGGACGTGGCATCCTCAGAGACGTCCAAGGCTGGTGGTAGTGACAGAGATCTTTCAGTCAGGTTGAGCCTTGTATCGTGATATTCACTTATTCATGCGTTGCAAATTGTTTCTATAGCCCTATGGAGTATATCTGCCTTACTGCTCTTATATCAGCCTTATAGTATATTGCTCTTATAATAGTAAATACGTAGATGATTGAGACGAGTGCAACCTAAAATTCTTGTTTGTGTTGAGAAGGAAGGTGGATGTACATCGGCTTTCTCTTAGCTGGACCCTCGATCTAGAAAGCATGTCGCATCTGGAGACGAAACTCCTTCCAACTCTGAATTCCTATCCATCGTGAAATGCTTCGTCTGTGCCTACCTACCTGTCTCATCCCTTTCGAAGAAAAAACCCAAACTCTGACCGATATTGTTAACTCATCCACAAATCGAGGTTCTAGCCAGGATCCCCCAGATTCGCAGCCTCACCTACTCTTCACAAGCCCCTCGCATATTATTAAACTGTCCGCCTTTTCCCCTTTCTCGTCTAAGAACACGGGCTCAGTCTGGCTCCGTGAAGGGTCTAAGACATACAGCTGAGCCGACGCTTACCTAGTATCAACTATGTGATGTGTCAAGGGAGGCAGATACGCGCATGTCGTATTGGAGATGATGCCTTGCAACTCATAACAAACAATAATATGCCATACTTTTTCAAGAGCATAAAACCCACAAAGACAGTCTGCATAGCACTATTATGTGCGGTTCGGCCCCTCGGTTATTTTCCTAGCCCGTGGTGGTCGGCACGTCACACTCGCATCAACTGATAACGTCGTCGCTCTTGGCATGATGAGGCGGAGACGGAGCTGCAAGGGAGTAAAGGCCCAACTGACAAGGTTGAGAACATGGCCTCAAAACGCGTCCTAGTCTGGAATGCGTGGAGATTACCTCAGGCTTTGTCTTTGTTCTGCCATCGTGAAGCGATTGTGTCTCACTATGCCACGTCCCCATCTGTTGTCGACCATGCGGTCTAGAATGAAACGCGCCATATGGCGTTATTCAGACTTGATGGCTCTCCACAATCTAATTCTTGTTCACGGGATGAATACGGGAAATTGCTTCGGGTAGAATAACTTGGCGAATACGCACGCTCTTATCCTAAGCCTGTGAGTTGAATCATTGCGCCGTTTGGTCATATGTTACATTGCGGCGGAATTACTATTGTCGTCTGTGGAATCTCATCATGCTTTGCTTTGTCATGACAGGCGCATCCATTTGGACCGGGCCGGCTATTTGCGTATGTTGCACTGTTCCTGTGGACAGCCCAGGTTTGTACATACGGCATCGCGAGTGCCCGAACAACTCGCTAACACGGATTTGATCGCTTGCTAGGCTTGGCAAGCATCCTCATGCAGGTATTCAATCTATTCGTGACATTCAAGGGAGCATCAGACAGTCAAATTTTGTGGGGATGTTCTTTTCAATTTCGGGACTTGATATCTTTAGGCGGAACAGTTCGACAGGATCAAGTATTGCTTCTGGCTGAGTAGGTTCTTAGCACGTTCTATGGTTCTTGATGCCTTTGCTTTTTCTGTGCAGGAGAGTATCGAAGAATATTTGCTGCCTTGCTGCACATGAATGCGTGCCATTTGACTAAATAGAATGGCCTTCAACCACAATCATACTGTTGTTTCGATTCACCAGTACAGTACAGAGACAACCCTCGGCATCCGATACACCGAGCGGAGGTATATGGCAACACCATATCGGCCATCCTAACAAGCCCAGGACTTCACCCACCGTTCTTCTTAGGTGACAATATAGCCGGTATGAACTTACCCAGTTAGGTAGACAGGGAGGCTTCCTGCCTATCATCTTCGCCGTCTCAACACCACAGTGGAAGCCTTCAGCCTCTCAAGGTTCGTTGGTCGAGTTTATCCCTCACCACAGGCCACGTATCGGCCTGAGAAGTTCAACAGCTGATACGCATCTCAGAGTTCTATGAGACAATGCTAGACTTTGAGGCTGAGACTCTTCACCTCGACGTTTTGGTTGTCGCGGGGTCAAGCCACTGAGAAACTATCGGCTACTATTACTGTGGACCACTGTGAGCTATTTGAAACAGAACCCCATATGTCATCCAAGTGAAGTCATGATGGCAAGGCAATTACCTCGGTGCGCTCATCGGAGGATGCTGCGGCTGGCCTGCTTGTTCTATACATGGAAGTTTAGGAAACTATCTTGAATGAGGCAACTACGTATACGGTTCTTTGTTCTTTATTGGCGATGCTTTTTCTAGAATCGAATCTACAGGTTTCACTCGGCGTTGCTTGTTCCTGGTTCCTGAACGGATCACGCCACCAGTGACAGTGCTCCTGATACAGACCGCTATATCGTGTTGGGCGACGGTTTCAATTAATCGATAGTACAGGCGAAACAAGCCCGCCGCTAGCCACTTGAACAAGCCATTGTTCAATAGAACGCCCAGCTGCTTCGTTCCCAGCTTTCAATGCCATGGATGGCATTTTGTCTCACAGTTTAATGACCATTTATCATGATCGCGATTCCTATCTCAAGAACAGACAAAAACAAGGGAAAGAGAAACAAGGAAAGCCCAAGCGCTGACTGACTTTGCCCGAGTGAGCCATGGTCTCCGGGAGGCCAAGCGAAACCATGCCATGATAAACGGGCGGGAAGAGCCTATCAGCGGGACGGCACACTGGCCAATCTTGCTGTTAGTCTCTCTAGCTTCTGACTATTCCCCTCCCCCAAAGAGCGATCCTCTTCGTCTAAACCTCTTCTGTCTGGCCGCCGGTCTCAGTTACGATTCTCTCTTCTAGCGGGCTTGATTCGTCACCCGACCACTTGTTTGATTGATCGGTTTCGCTTTTTCCCGCAACACAGACTTGAAGAGTCTTGCTGTTTCTCCACTCTTTGCCGAAGTGATATTGATCTTCTCATGGATTGGAGCATCTGTTCAGGCAAGATGACTCCAGAACCAAGCAATTGACTGATCAAACATATATATTCTTCATTCATGTATCCTACCGTTACTGCTTCAAGACCCAACCAAAGGCTACCTACAGAAGTGAAATGCCTAGGAGAAGAACCAAGGCAAAACATATCAATAAGTGTCGACCCTGGTCCATGTTCATTCCAAATGTGGAGAAGGAAGATCAGGGGGCCCAAGCTCAGCTCTTAAAGTTGTTGGTGAACATATCTCCACCAAGTTCATACACGATACACCGCTTCTTTATCAGAGGATGCGATGAGACGAGACGAGCCCCCGCTGTTCAAGCACACTCACCAACGATTCAGTGGGTGCAAGAGACCAAGCTAATATTAGAGCAAAGGCCTACCAAAGTCCCAAGTTGTCCACCAGCCTCAGCACTGTTGACTCTCTTCCCGCAGCATTGAGCGTGGCGTTCTGCTGTGCTTTCCATGTTGTGGTCAGCCTGCAGGCTCATCCAAAAAAGGTGGAAGGATGCTGAACCAAGACTCTGAGTCGATAGAAGGGCACACCTCAACTGAAATGGGCTGAGGTGCCAGCCACGCCCAGCCTTCTCGTACTTGATCGCGCTTCTACTGCAAGGCACGCGCCTTCTTAACCACAGCGTAGCGGATTCTGCGAGGGGTAAAATGGACAAAGAGAGCCATGTCCAGGGTCGGCCGCTGGTTGGTCCAGTTCAATACCTCGTCTGTCTTGATCTTGCCCTCTACTATCTACCTACTGTGACTATTCGATCCGCCCCCAAGTGCTTTGTTCAGATCAAGTCCGTGTCCGTTCCATCTTATTACCATTCGCCAAATCATTCGCATCTGGCATAGTAATAATTTATACTAAGGGGGTGACATGACTTGCAGCAGTAGCTCAATCAGTATCACCCCGATATCTCTCTCGCTTCCTGAGATGGTGCACGTGCGGGACAAGGCTGAGGGAGTATGTGACAGTTAGTTTGATTGCGCTCCGACATCAGAAGAAGCTGGGGAATAGACGAAAGGGAACAGGTTGTTCATCATCCTAGAGACGTTGATAAGAAATACAAACGTTGTCATGAACAATGGGATCTGTAAGTCTGCATTATGGTTGACACACGGAACTGATATCAGCTGCAGTGTTCCAATCCAGGTCGATTGTGAACGACACCAGAGACGGGCTATATCTCGGCAATCTCTGTATCCGTCCAACTATGGATGCGGATATACAAGATACCCGGGCATTGACATTGACAGCGATGTTTCATTGTCTACCTATCACCTCTCCTGCTAGGCTAGGGAAATAACGCAATGAAACCCAGCAAAGAGAAGCTGGCTGGCACTATACTCAATACCACAAGGCCTATGTCGAGTATGCTAGGTCTTCACAGCCGATGTTACTGCATGTCCATCCATATCAGTCAAGGGATAGACTAGCCCACACACCATTTCGCAACTCAGCAGCACCAAGTCCAAACAGCATCATCAAGAACCCACTCTATATGCGTTTCTCCTCCCCCGCTGTTTCAAACATGGAATTTACTCCACATTGACATGCATTGAACGTGGTCTAAACAAGGGACCGTTTTCTGTTCGGTTTTTGCTAATGCAATGTACGATGATCCCTCTGCTAACTATTCTACTAGGTAGTTAACACAGTCTCCGATTTCTCATCTAGCATGAGCTGTCAGCATATCTTCCTCCAATTGCGGCCTATTTACTTTGCTATCAGTGCCGTCACCTGCATGCGACAAGACCCTGGAGTCCCCGTTTTGAATATGACAAAAACCAACATGATACAGGGTATCCACTGCTCCCGTCTCCGATCCTGGCGGACAACATGAACGGGGCAGGGCAGCACGAAACAACCCCCGAATTATCCCTCTCTTCTCTGTTATTTGATGTAACAACAAGTTGCATGACTCGTGTATTCAACGTCCGACAAGAGCCGCAGGACCCGTTTCCTCACTCCGTGCATAAGGTTCGCAAGAAAACACTCATTCTATCTAGTTAGGCCCTCATGGACTGTGGCTGGGCTTGGCTTGGTTTGACAATCTGAACGGCTTCTGAGGCTGCGGCAAACTAAACTAGCGAGGCAGGGACCGCACACAGGCATCATCCCTGTCTTGGGATGATCGATCGTTAAGCGACTTCTTAAAGAATGTGTTAAGGACTTTTCCTAGCAAGGCTCACTCACACAAGCATGTTGCTTCGTAAAAATTGCTGCTCTAAAGACCTGATGAATAATTCTGTACGCGAGTACATACAGAGTTTGCACAACAAGGTTCAACTTCGGACCGATCGAGCTGGAGTGAATTGACTGACTGACTCCCTTTGACCAATTCTCCACCAATATTTTATTCACGGTGGCCAATTCAAGACCTTGGATCGATACTGCAACCAAGAGGCACTGGGAGTAGACAAGAAAAACAACGTTCAAGAACCAACTCCCCCACAACTTGTTCTCAGTCATTCCTGCAGAGAAGACGCCCAGTTCGTCTTGCCACTGCGCATTCAGCGGAGTTGAGACTCCATCTCTTAATAATAACTAATGCACTCCAAGCTGACTCGCATTCAGTTACCATGCCATGATCCAATCCGACAGAGACACAACAGACGTGATATCCACCGTGAAATTTGCCAATGTGGGCTCTGCTTTACGAGTGCATGGTCCGGCTTGACCGAGTTTTTTTTTCTACATGCTTTCCAAGCTCCTCCCTTTAGGCAATGATGCGGCTCTTTAAACTTCACAAAGCATGAGAGAAGAACGAAAGGGAGCCAGCCGGTTGTTGTGATAGGACAAGGGTCTTTCGGCAAATCATTTACTCGAGAACCGTATGCAGGCCGCGTGCGGTGCCAACAGATCGTATGCAGCATGGGACGATGCCGACTGTCCTGTCATTTCACATTCCAGGACTGTGGTTGAGGTTCTGTTGTGCTCCTTGTGCTGCAAACACCTGCCAGGACTGAGGGGGAGTAGAAGGCCTCAAAATCAGGCCGCAACCTGGTCAAAGGGGATCCGTTGGCTGGCTGTCGTTCCTCAGCCTGTTCCTGTATTACAGCCTAGGGCTGCAAAAGGTGGTCGCATGAAACGTGGCATAGCCTACAGGTTACTGCTGCATTGTCATTATATCACCTTCCTGTTCCTGTGATTTTGTTTGTTCCTCTTGGGAAACACCAGTTTTCTCGTTGGAAAGCTTATTGAGCATAAACTATACACGCATGCAGCTGCTGACAGCTTGACCATGGCAATACGATACCACTATAGCCACACGTCTAATTAGTTCTCACCCACGCCAAGGCTGATGTTTCAAGATTATTATTCTTTGCCGGCTTCCGGTTATAGGTTATATTGATATAGCCTCCATTATGAACCAGGTATAGACCCGTCAATGTGATATGACTGTCTTTCTCCGAACTTCGCTACTGGAGATTGATCACGATACACCCATAACGGCCACTTTAAATTGAATATATTTGAGTTTTATCTCCGAGTGGGGTTACACTTTTCGTCCGCGTGTCATATCAGTTCTTTCTCTATATATGTGATTTCATGGTCGTCATCAAGTCATTTGACAACATCCCGGAAGTAGGCTATGCTTTAACACTACCAGATAAACCCATTAGCACAAACCTACCGCCCACACGCATGATATACATCTCGGTATTCTAAAACCAAGTAAGTTACTCTGTTAGTCTGTCAAGTACACGTGAAACTGAGACGGCATGGCTGACTCGTCAAGCCACTTTTGTAACAGCCTGAGCTTCACGCCCCCGACATTGTCGTGCGTAATGTCCAATAAGCCACAGACTTTGAAAGCTGACTCTGTGTCTTCAAACTTTATACTATCGTTTCGGATTTGGATATACGGTGAGGCGTCGTGACTGGCGGTGTGTTTACAGTTTCGAATGACAATCTTGTTCGTTAGTGCAGGGTGAGTGCGTAAACTTGTTAACATGCACACTTCAATGACATTGATTGGAATATAAACCTAACGTGTATCGATGATATATACAAGGTTTCACATACAAGCCTGGTTTGTGTCAGTCACGTCATTAATCAATATACTTATACAAACAAGCACTGATAAGATTGAAAAACAAGGTGGATTCATAAATAAGAGTACAATTGGAAAAAAACGCCTAAAGCTATATAATAAAGTAAGAAATAGAGGAAAAACACAATCGGACGAACATGCCACTTGGCATTCTATCCCAAGCCGTCCCATGATTCTACAGACAGCAACTCTACTGGGACGACACTTGTCATTCTCTTGAACCGACAACGTTGTCGGAACCGTAGATACCCTCCTCCTCATCCACCTCTACCGTCACCATTATACGGGGCTGGAGCTGCCCACTAGAAAATCACCATACGGTCCTGTACCGATTCGACTCGTCCGGCTTGTCCGACTCATTCGACTCGGCCCGCTTCAGCAACATGCACTGGTACCAAGCTTCCTCGCACCTATGGAGACGCTCCTGGCAATAGTTGAGTTCTGTGTACATGCCAATATCCCTCAGGAAGTCCAGGACATCGTATGTACACTCCTGAGAATGGTCATCACGGGATAACTTACCAATGACGCTCATGAACTGTGCAGGATCCGCGTCTCGAGCCCATTCGAGTAGACGGCACTGGATCTTGGCCCAAGTAACAATCCACTCTGCGTCAAGAGTGCCACCAGCGATACGAGCCTCGACGGTCGGCTGGTACATCCGCACCTTCTCGCGGAACAGATAACATGGGAGCTGCCCTTGCCAGTTGCTGCTGTAGCCTTTATCATGGGTACTGCCATGCTCAAAATCAGTCATCAAGTATGCAAGCTGGTGCGCACCGACATCACAAGCCAAGAGCTCAGCGACTCCTTTCCACGCAAGTTTCGTGTTAGGCTCGACAACATCAATACCACCAAGCATACCTTCAATCTCAGACATCGGCCACATTTGGCTTCTGTTCTGTGGGAGGGTATCCATTTCCCGTACGGAGATGGGCTTCTTCTTTGCACGCTGATCGTCCAACAATAGAAATCGGCCGGGTGACACACCAGATGCCATGGTTTCCAAGACTGGAAAGACGGTTTGAGGAGGCAGCTTGCGACGAGTGGATTCGTTATCCAGAAGCCTAGCATCGGCTTCTGAGCACCAATCCAGCTCTCGTTCTGCTTTCAGTTGCTCACGTCGTGGTCCTTTGGATTTCCGGCGCCGCTGGAAGGGTTGACTACTTGCGTCTTCCCAATCAGATTCGTCGTCGTCACAGCCCAGTTCTAGCATCAGGGGATTATCGTCGTCTACCCGGAGGTTTTGAAGCAAAGCCGTTTGGGAGGCAACAGGGGTTTCTCCAAACTTTCTCTCCCGTGATACATAGCGAGGCACTAATCGCGGCTGCACAGTGAGCATCTCGCGATGTGCCCGATTGGCAGTTGCACCCCTGGCCAAGTTGATACCGTGTCTACGTCGGATGGACTTTGACCAGTAGTGGAAGCTCCGTGTAGGGCAATGGAGCGTCGACAGGACCGGTTCCGATGCCCAGAGAAGGGCGGCGTAGTTTCTCAGCGCACGCAAATCAAGCTGATGAGGCCCATTGCCAACATGAACATGGAAGCCACAGGTGCCATTTACCCGGACTCGCAGATTGGTAGTCAGCAGTCGAACGAGCGCCGAGATGAGGTTATATGCCTCTTCAGAGGCATACAATGGTGGGCTAGATATTTCCACAGCATCCCAAATAGTACAGTAAGTGTCGTCGCTGCGATGGTTCTTTTCCTTGACAGTGAGGTCTGCCATAACGATCCATAGCTGATCTGCTGAGCTATGCTCGGCACCTTCGAGGGCGGTAAGGAACCCGTGCTTCTCCAACAGCGTACGGACGGTTTGAACACCTCTGCTTTGTTCAGATGGTGCGAGACCTGGCATATCCTTGTCCACGTCGGGACGGTCTTGGTCGATGCGAGCCACGAGAAACTCTAGCTCGATACCAAAGCTGACGCGAGGTGGCCGCGTATAATCGTCCTGCTGCATCTTGTCAGTCTTCGGCCCTTGGTCTTGTTGGGCAGCATTCTTGCCTTTCTGCTCCATGATTGGTTGTTCGGTACTGTTGGGCGAATTTTCCATGGTGAATTGCTTCTAGGATGGTCTTGAGTATAATTTTGAGGATGATAGTCAATCAACGAGAGCCTGCTCTGTTGTTTTCGTGTTGGTCAAAATGTTGCAAGTGTTGGATGTATCCTAAAAACTGAATGATTCTGAGTGTTGGGTGGTTAGCAGAGACTGGAAGATATCTCTATATATACATTGCTTCGGCATTGTTCGACATCCCTGATGTTCACATACGAACAACTCAATATGTCAACCGGCAATTATGTGTTGGCTTGTCCAGATGTCATGTTCCTTGAACAAGTCAAGACACCAAACAACAAGCCATTGTAACACTTTAAATAACCATGAACAGTGATAAACGAATTGTTTGTTAACACAATTCTGGCAGACCAAATCATCAAGGGGGGCAAGGACAAGTTTTGCAGAAAAGAAGCTTCTTCATTGCTTGTTCAATATCAAAAGTTTTCCTACTCCATTTCGCCACTTGCTATGATTGAATTGGATGGTAACGCACAAACAAATAACCACCACTATGGCCGTTGCCTTTCTCTCATCCCCCCTGAAAGACCATGCAAGGCTATCACTCACTTGCAGGCCAATCCCTAATTCCCCAATCCGCCTGTCTTTACGCCGAAGCGTGTCATTACCTCATCCAAGCTTTACTAAAGCTTGCATCATCGGGTCTTTACTCATCAAAAGGTATCGCGTTGCATGTCGAAAAGGTGTACTGTGTAATAAAATGGGTAGTAGAAGTGAAATTAAGCTGCTGAGAGCAACCCCGACACGACACCCACCAGCAAGGTACGGCACGTGGTGGGGTGCCGGGATGGTGTCGTGGCACTGCTGATCGCAGCACCCCACGCTCCAACCTTGAAAACACTTAGATGAGGTAGGCCAACATGCCGAGGGCAACGGCAGCGGCGGCACCCTTGCCCGCTGGCGCCATGGTAGGGGCAGCAAAGGCATCAGAAGCTGTCGTGGACACAGCCGCTGCAGTACCACTAGAATCCGACGAAGTCTTGGTGGCTGAGGCAGTAGTAGTAGCAGTGTCGGTGGCACTGGAGCTGGTATCGTCGTCGTCGCTGGCGAGGTTCTTAGGGGGGCTCTGCTCGGCGCACTTGGACTGAATCTTCTTCTTGCATTCTTCGCTTCCGGTTTGAGTGTTGGTTTGCGAAATGCATTGCGCAAAGAGGTTTTCACAGATGAAGGTGGGCATGGTCTGGGTGTAGTACTGTAGACCGGGAGCCGAGCTGTTGGAGGAGCATGTGCATTCCCAGTTGAGGGTATCCTGGAATGATATGTTAGTTTACGCGACAGTTGGATACGCTGAACTGGACATACGTCGTTACAGTTGTTCTTGTCGGTGTTGTCCGAGCAGAGAGTATCGCAAGTGTTTTGCTGGGCTCCGCACCAACTAGCTACGGCAAGTTAGCATATGCCGAATCTATTGACTCGATAGTTCTCATCACGTACATCTGGTGGTGAGCTCGACAGAGTTGGGGTCGATGGTCATATCAAGAGAGTCCTTGTATGTCTTGACAGACTGGGCCGAGACGGCCGAGACGGCCATGGCGAGGATAGCAAAGGATGAACGCATCTTGAATGATGTTTTGAGTTGGTGTAAAATTGAGTGTTTTTGGAAGTGATGTGAGTGACGATAAAAACAACACGGCACAATAAGTGGAACGATGATATGCGATGTCCGTTCTTGATGCTTTCGCAAGGTGAATGAGGTGGATGGACCTTTTTATGTCGTTGTTTATGCAGAATGTGAGAATGTGGCACGGAAGGAAGAGAAGAAGGAAGAGAGGTTCAAATGCGAAGGGTCAAGGGCAAGTGCGTTAGATTTTAAACGACGGGAAGGAACAGAGACCGGAAAACCTTGGGCAGGTTTCTTTTGGGAGGGAAGGTAACGATCGGATTTGGCCTGGGCTTGGCTTTGTCTGGGCAGGCGCGACCACTGACCTCGGTTTGATTAGGTAGGAAGTAAATGTCTGTACCAAGACCCAAGACTGCACTGGGCGTGCAGCTCTCGGCCCCGGCACCCACAATCCGGGTCTAAGATCTCCATCTCAAGTAGCTTTGAGCTGGCTGTTTGACCAATGGAATGGTCACCTGGCAGCAGCTGCCATTGACTTTGCTCCATCAATCGCTGCAAAACTCTCCCATCTCTCTCAACAAGGGAAAAGACGCACAGGCACAAGTCGGCTAGAGGTAACATCGTGCCCACACCTTCCTTGCATTGGCCACTCACCGTGCTTGGTCGGCACCATTTCCGGCTTAGTCGCCATGGCTACTCTCAACCACCACATTTCTCCGCGCCCGCGCAGGAACTGTGAGGATCACGAAGGCCAAGCTGCGACTTCCATAGTAACGATCGAGATGCAGGCTGTCGCCATGGATTGTTCCCGGATAAAATACGTCTTATCGAAAGGAGGGAGGGGATGGGAAGGAGTACGACAAGGCCCGGGCAAGCGGTTACAACCGAAGAGGCAAGTGGGACAATCAACGACAGGATTAGACTGGCTTTGTATCAATGCATGGCCATGGGCACCAGGATGCGCTGGGCACTAGATTCCAGCGGGTTTTCCTCTGCGTTTTACAGCGTTACCTACCTACCACAATGACCAGCGCAGACTTACACCACTTTGTCTTCCATGCTTGGTCCTGGCGGACAAGCGAAAGCTCCGACCATCAAGGCCCATATCTGATACGAGCCAATTATCTCAGGTGGTCTGCGACACCATTGTCTCTGAATTCGGACACGGGCCATCTTGGCGGCCTACCATATCACCGTCATTATCCCATTGCTAGACAGAAACGGAAACAGAAACAGTCGCTTCTCAGAGGAGGAGGTCGGTCACAAATGGCGATCCTTGACAACACAGCTCTCATGACAAGGTTGGCCGAGCAATGTTTACCACAAGTGCTTGGCGCATGTGAGGTTGGTCTCTCATAGCGCGACTCAAGACTGGAGCTGTCTGGAGACGCCGCTCCGGAACAGACGGAATTGTGGAAGCGCGAAAAGACAAATTTCATTTCATTCTCCCCATTGCTCACTCATGGAACAAATGGCCGCCGCCAAGATGCTAATCTTTCGCGACGGGGTTACGGCACCTCAGCGCCGACGTATCAAATGCTCGGACCTTTTGTCCATGTTGAGGGGTACATAGTAGTATGTTATTTTATCATGCCCAACATCATCCATACCCATACAGAGTACTCCCTTGTTATTAACCACTGACCACATATCCGTAGTTTGGCCATATGAACATGTCATGATACATACATGTTTCACGTTGGTCTGAGGAAAAGTATCATCATGCTCATGTTAACCGCCAACCAGCATTGCATCGCGTGATTCTGTTTTGCAAAACATACACAGGAGGGGGCAATAAAAATGGCCCAGCGTTGTTGTTGTTTTCTATCTCTCTCGCTTTTCACCGAATTATCAACTCATCAAGCAAAGTGACAAGCGGAGCGGACGATAAAGGACTTGGCGAGGCCTAATTCTCCACTCCTGGTCCAGGTCTCCCTTGTTATGTCCCATCTAAAGTGCGTCACTCCATCATACCCGTTTGCTCCCCCTTGTCGTTCGAACATTCATCGCCTTGCCGGTTTATTACTTGTCGCCTATAGTCACTGGCAGCACATGTATGGACCGAATGCTAACGAGTTACCACAGCCAGGATGGGTATTCCCGCTATCCCTTCAAGTCTGTTGATACTCGTGATGAAACCAAGGCCAGTCCTCAAACACTGACCTTAACAAGACCTCTGCAAGCCTCCCGTCAGCTCTCACCAATCAGAATAATCATCCAGGACCCCAGATACGATGAACAAACCAGTGAACGCCACCCGAACGAACATGTACCGAGATCCAAGTCGGCTATCAACTACTTGGCTTCGATGCTATCGACATTTATCTAGTTCAATCCAAAGAGGTCAGTTAGAAACATGGTTCCTGTTCCGTTTACCATTCGTAGTCCAGGTTCCGTGGCTGGTTTCCAACCACCTTTGACATAGTTAGTCACAAAGAGGTTGGGCGACTTATCAACTTCACAAATCCTATTCCAACCATTTGTGTTATTACTTGGACTGGAAAACAGTATCCTCGTGCCGTTTTTTTGTTGTTTACTTCGCCACTGCCACCTAAGCCAACCTCCTGAGAGTTAATGAGAGGCTTTAATCGATTTCCAAGAAAGATTACGTATGATCAAGCCGCAATGTTTTGACCAGGTCTACGTTCTGGACCTTTTTAGCCTCTGTGCCACATCGCGGATAAAGTTAACGTCAGCTAGTCTGCTTTTCGTCCCATCTCGACTGCTAGCAACAATGTATGAGTTGGTGTTTGGCCACGCGTACCTCCTTCGACAAGCATAAAAAAGTTAGGTCGAGTGACGACTTGTACAATGATGCAGGCAGAGCGAAATTTGCTCGTATCTCTGTTCTGGTACCGAACTGAAGAAGCCCCTATCGAGGGCAATACGTTTGTGCAAAGATGCCGGTTGTTCCATTGTAATGATATGTGAATCTTGTTACATTCCCTGATGACTCGGCACGATCTTCCGCGTCCATGTGTTTTCTCCTCGTATTTAAGACATGGGCATTCGTCATGGCCAAAATCCATAATTGATACCCCAACCCGATCCTATGTAGCATGCACGTTATCACTTGTCTTTAATTGGATATGTGTTTATCCCTTCTGGTTTGTGTTCCAAGGACAGCACATGCCGGGCTCTTGAAAACATGGATAGTATTGGGACAGTATGAGACAGGCACATTAGAGAGTGGAAGAAACATGCTCGAAAACCTGCTGGTACAGGGTAATCAACTTATAAAATCAGCTGTCGGGCAGGGATCAGTGAGGGTGGGGAGCTCAGACAGTCAGAACGCGGTCCACCGTCCCTGCATGACGATCTTAACCTCTAAACATCGATTGGCTAGCTCAATAGCTCAATAGCGTAATTCCAACTTCATCACCTAAAGTACTGCTAATGTCAGTTACATAGAGCCCCTCAACTTTTGACTATCAAGATTGATCAACTATCTCGAGACGGAACAACAACAACAAGTCGTCGTTGATGTAATTACCAATTTAAACGCAACCACAAACCAAAACCCGGCCGATGTCCGAATCTTACTGACCCCTCCATTTCCTCCCCTTTCCATCGTCTCCAGGACCTTACTTGCGCATATCGACGTCAACACGTGCACTATGGATCGTTTGCCGCGAGAACTCATTGATTCAATACTCCAGCAATGCGTAGTCCATGGACCAAAGAACACAGTCCTCAGCCTTCGGCTTGTTTGCCGCGTCTTCGACCAGGTCCTCAAGCCTTTTGCATGCCGGACTCTTGACCTAGAGTTCTCGCGCCTGAGCAAGACGAGCGGCGTGACGCCCCCTCAGATGGATGCGCTACAGACGATTGGTTACCACTGCAAGAGTCTCTACATAGACTTGATGGTTCTACGGGATGACCGTGAGTCATGATGGCGTGTTTCTGAAAATGCCTTCGCTAATATGAACGATTGGTCAGTGGAAGTTGAGTTTCTTGAGACCGTTTTTGCGCGGGTTCCATCGATGACGGACTTTTGTCAAACGCTACACAAGAAATACTGCATGAATGAGACATCATTCACCGAGTCAGATTACTACCGGACCGTGGAGGAGATGCTATTCTACTGTCGCGATGTCGACCGTCTACGCCTCAACCTCCCCTTCCAGCTTGTCGGTCGTCATTGTAACGCCGCCACGATGATATTGGCCAACACGCTCAAGGCGTTCGCACAGCGACCAGAAGAAGACTCGGCAAAGCTAAACACACTCGTCATAGAGAACGTAACCGATGTTGCGATACGCCACCTATGGATGAACCCGATCGACGTGATGAATATTATGAGAGTGCTGGAGGTGCTGGAACACCTGGTTTTGACACTTAGGAGGCACGAAAACGAACCCACCACCGTTGGACTATTTGGATCTTGCCTTTGGAATATTGTCGAGAATGCAGGGGATCTAAAGAGCCTCTGTTTGATCGGCATGGACCACGATGATCGCCCACCCCGAGGATTGAAGCAGACAAAATCCTGGCAGATGCCAGTCGAAGAGTGGCGTGCAAAGTCGCTACCTGCCCCGAATGTCATACACTCCAACTTGACATGCCTGGAGCTGAAGCGAATTGAACTGTGCCCTGAAGTATTTGTCCGTACTGCGGAGAATTTTGGACCTACACTACAAGAACTTTACTTAAATGAAGTCTATCTCAAGGTTGAGCAGTCACGAGACTGGAACGAAGATTCTAAGAAAATCCTCTGGGTCGGAATGCACAACCAGCGCCCCGGAGACGATTGCCACTGGATTGCAATGGCACTGAGATGCGCTACGCCTCACCTGAGAATATGCCGAGCAGCTTTCCTGGCGTATGACCATTACATAGCTGAAGATATGCCCAGCCAGCCAGAATTTGATCTGGTGGATCCTTGTGGTCTTGGTAGAAGTATCTCTCAACGCTTTGTTGAAGTGGTGATGGGAATTCGCCAACCTACGGCGCTTGCGAGGGACATCGTCGAATATCTACCTGCAGACCCCCAATTCGACAACCTCTTGAACAACCTTCACTCAAGAAACCGTGCTTTGAGCGTAGTTGATTACGATACTAACGCATACCAGACAGCCGTTGCTAACTCAACCTCGGAGTGGCAACGAAGCATCGATGGCGTCTTTCCCAATTGCAACTCCAACACTCTTGACGAGCTGCACTATATTGCTGAGACCGCATGTCAGGGTATGAACGAAATACACCGGCGTCGTAATGAATGGTCCGCCGAAAACAGTATGGCAAATGAGTTCACGGAAAACTTGTTCAGTATCTCTGCCTCTGAAGACGAACATAGTTGATGAAGAGTCAGGCTCTACCTGTCTCGCATTACGAAAGATCACGAACAATTGATTAGACAATTCGGATAATCTGAAATAATATTCTTTAGGTAGCTTGCCATTATCAAGCCCCAATACCAAACCGATGCGATTTGCATCATTTTTCAACCCTAGCCGCTGTATAAAATGCCTTCCCATGGGAAATTGAATAAGATACCCTCTCTCTTTCTCTCTCTTTTTGTTTTGCTTTGAAGCATCCTCAGACAAAGGAAACAGTTTTTCATAACATGTCATCATAGATCATCTTCTATAAAATAAATAAAAGGAAATAAAAGGAAAACCGCGCGCAATTGGAACTATCCAAAAACATGTTTAGTGTCCGTTGGAGCCGTTAACGCCGTTGCCGTTGAGACCGTTAGCCTTGGCTGTGGAGGTAGCCTTCTCGAGGGCCTGGAGGACATCGTTGGTGAGATCCTGAGCGTCCTCGACACCGCAGCTGATGCGGACGAGGTCGTCGAAGATACCAACAGCCTCACGCTGATCCCGAGGGATACCAGCGTGGGTCATGCTGCTGGGAACCTCGATAAGACTCTCAACACCACCCAGACTCTCGGCGAGGGTGAAGATCTTTGTCACCTGGCAGAAGCGCTCAGCGGCAGCGTGACCACCCTGGATACGGAAAGAGAGCATACCACCGCCGAGAGCGTCGCGGTGCTGCTTCTTGGCGATGTGTCGGTGGGGGTGGGAGTCAAGGCCGGGGTAGTTGACAGCAATGACTAGAGGAGAAGCCTCCAAAGCTCTGGCAACAGCGTCCGCGTTGCGGCTGGCCTCGCGAGCTCGCAGGTGCAGGGTCTTGAGACCACGGTGTGCGAGCCAGGAGTCGAAAGCAGAGGGAACAGCGCCAATGGCGTTCTGGAGGAAACTCAGGCGGGTCTTGAGCTCGTCGCTGTTAAAGGCAGCAACACCCATGACAACATCACTGTGGCCATTGATGTACTTGGTGACACTGTGAACAACGATATCGGCACCAAAGTCGAGAGGGTTCTGGACGTAGGGAGAGAGGAAGGTGTTGTCGACAACGACAAGGACACCATGCTTATGGGCCTCAGTAACGACAGCTCGGATATCGACGAGGCGCAGCGTAGGGTTGCTAGGAGTCTCGATCCAGATCAGACGAGTATCGGGAGTGATGTGCTCGGCGATGTCGACCTCAATCTCCGGTGTGAAAGTGACCTTGACGCCGTGGGCCTTTGCGACCTGGGTGAAGTAACGGTGGGTACCGCCGTAGACATCGGAGACGGAAATGACATGGCTGCCCGCAGCCAGACTCTGGAGAATGGTGGCGGTGGTGGCGGAGCCGGAGGAGAAGGCGAGAGCGTACTTGGCGTGCTCGAGAGCAGCAACAGCCGTTTCGAAGTTGGTACGGTTAGGGTTGGAAGATCGAGAGTACTCGTACTCGCCAACGGGCTTGCCAACAGCGGACTGAGCAAAGGTGGTGGACAATGAGATAGACTCGATCACGGCTCCGGTGGCGGGGTCATGTGGAGCGCCGGCGTGGACGGCGAGAGTACCGAAGTTGTGGACGGGAGACGGAGGACGAGGTGGGGTGGCCACGGGGTCTGAGTTGAGAGGAGCGGAAGACATGTTTTCTAGAAGAGTGAGGTCTTTGCTAGAGAGGGGGTAGTCGAGGGTATAGAGAGAGGAGTGAAGGAAGAAAATGTAGCGGTGGATAGATGTGGTCAAAGACCTGTTTAATATAATAAGTATAAACTCGGCGTTCCAGCGGAAAGGTGAGTGGAGGTCGAGGCGGGGCTAGAAAAAATCGAGAAGAAAAAAGCCTTTTTTTCTTCTATTTTCCTGTGACACCCTGGTTCGGTCTGGTGTGATTTGTTTTGTAGGTAGTTTCGTGTAATGCAGGCTAGAGTAGGTAGGCAGGTAGATGGACCCTTTTTATATCAAGAGCTAGAGCAGCTTGTATGCAATTCCGGTGCGCCAAGTTACGGAGCTTCTTCCCTCCTGACTTGACAAACAAAGGAATGCCTCGGTTTGACGCGATACAGGGCTTGGATGATGCGCAAAAGGGCGGAGGACCAAATTGATCTAGTCTTGTTTTCCAAAAGTAGACGTGTCGTCGATAGGTAGGTAGGTAGTGAACAAGAGGGCGCTGGGGCGGTCGGCTTTGAAACCTTTGACGATCACGTCACAGCAGCCTTTCCTAGCAAGGGAGGAGGAACACCGCGAATCCCTGGTAGGATTGGCTCAGCGGATCAATAATAGTCAATGGTACACGTAGATAATAAACGTAAAAAGAATTGATGTGACTCGACTCGTGCCCGCGAAATGTAACTGAAACTGGGTAGTTTTTGCTTGGTCGGGTATCGGCTCTCGGTGTACAGAGTACAGGAAAGTTGGAGGACGGATTAGACTAGTAGTAGGCACTGCAGACTTGGATGGAGATTGTGGAATGATGGAAGG
Source organism: Fusarium praegraminearum (assembly GCA_002093855.1). NCBI lineage: Eukaryota > Fungi > Ascomycota > Sordariomycetes > Hypocreales > Nectriaceae > Fusarium > Fusarium praegraminearum. The sequence continues at coordinate 56,525 of LXHY01000172.1, read as the reverse complement.
GTCCAGCGAAGGAAAAACTGGGCTTCTGTAATTTATATTTGCTTCTACTAATGTCCAAGTTGCACAACAAAAAGAATTGAGTTCATCGGAGATGTTCTACGGCTCATTCCATTCCATTCATTTGTAAGTCGAACTGACTAGATAACCAGAAAAAAACGAACAGAACCTAAAATTAATTGATTACAAGATCAACTGGTACCGAGTACCCCTGTCTACATGCCCCTCCATGATGTTTGCACCAAGACTTTGTAAGCACCCAATGTATTGGACCGTATCTACTTAGTAGGCTAGAATTGCATCGCCTCTTTCGCCTTTCGTCATCCGTCAGAGTAAGGACAAGAGAAGAGGAAGGATAACGGTCGAAGAGTGCTTACATACTACAGTTTGTTACACTTGATTCTATTACCCGTTTCGTGTACCGTTACGGGTGAGTCCGTGACGGAACCCGGATGACTGACCTGACCTGACCTGACTCAATCAATCCAACTTGGCCTTTAGATATGACAAATGTGCCATTCTCATCCTGCTTACAGAAGCATCTTGCTCTTGGTACAGTCACACTCGCTGTAACAGGATATCAGTTTGTTTTGCATACAGGACTGCATACTAGGTAGTATGCCGCTCACTGCAGAAACAAAAGACCTCCTTCCTCCTCCTCCTCCTTCCTATCCCGTATCCGAGCTTACAGATATGGAGTATTCCAAGGAAATCCTTCTCTTGTCGCGGAATGCGCGCGAATCTAACGACGGCTTTGCGCCGGGCAGATGCGGTGCTCTCGGCGATAAGTGGAGGTCGGAATACAGGGGGTTGTATCTTCATCCATACGATCTACAAGAATTGATCCATGAACTTGGAGAGATAGACATATTGAAGCATAATGTCGATAGCAGATCACTAGGGAGCTCAAGCTTGGCCGGCAAGGCTCTGTCTGGCATGCTATGTGGTCAACATCGTGATAAAAGTCTTTGCTCAACTTCGGCTCTCGCTGTAAGCCAATCTGACAAACTCACTCACGCCACACTTCACCGGTTGATATTATGACCACCATGATAATGAAATTGTAACCAAACCTTGAGTTTTATTCATTCCCGCGTAGGTTTGCTTCTATCAGATTACAGCAACAGCAACCATACGTTGGTCTGGGACATCGTCAAATAGAATTCACGACCGACATCCCGTGCAAGGGTACATGTTTTGGTGTGAACAACCTGACAGCACCCGTTCCCGAGCCTTTTGGTGTGGCAGCATTCAACTGCACAGCGTAATACTGTGCCGGATACGCGCCAATAGGTAGGTCTGTATGTAAGCATGCAGTTTTGTGATTATTCCTCTTCCACGCAGAATCTCACAGCTCACAGCTCACGCACCTCTAAGTGAACTGTGAGAAAAGATAAGCGGTTCCTTGCAGCCCGTCCGTCTAGCTAGCGATATCCCGTTCTTATTGCGCGTGCCGTCATGTTTCCCCCGAAAGGTATGGGGGTCAGTCAGCTGGCCTGATGTTGGTTTTAGAGATAGGACCCGTCAATGTTCTACGATGCTTGAATTGACTAGACCCTCGAGTAAAAAATAAACAAGTGTTTGTAGGTGATTGTTGATCTTGTGTTGGCCCAAGATCACCATAATATACAATGCCGGTCTCATGATGTCGATAAATTGATAATGCCTTATCCATCGTCTTTCTGCCTTAGCCGGACAGCAACCAGCCTTGGGGGTATCGTTCGGGGAAAGACACATGCACTTAGCTTGGACTCATCGGGCCCTAACAATAGGATTCTTAGAAACCTCCGAAGTAGCCTTGAAGCAGTGCTTACCTACCTCTGGTCATCACTGCATCTTGGCAGGATTGCACTAGACTGGTATATCTCATGTTCATCTGCCGGATCCTCAGCTTACATGTAACATCCCGAATTCCCGGAATAACCAATCCCCGACGGCTTAACGTTTTCTCAACCTGGGTTAACTGAAGCTGTGGCCTCATTGGACACCACTGTCCTGTTTCCCTAAAAAGTGGCAGATCTCATGGTACGATCGGGCCATACAACGTCCGACTAGAACCCCTAAAAGTTAATAATTCTGTGTCTCTGGGTTAGTAGACAGATTGAGTGCGTTGCCCTAGAGATGTACTCGTCATATGGACTAATTTCTTTCACTGACATAGCCCCAATCGGGGCATGTTATCTCACCTGCCGAGCTGAGAAGGAAGAGATAGTTGTTTAAACTTGGAGGACACCATGTTGCTGACTGTTCTGCACATACTGTAGGTAATGAATGCAATGTATATGCGTGCCGGCGCATAGATAGGGGTCCATGCGTAATCTTGGAGTGTGTCCGCGTGAGAGTCCATGTCTCTGAGGTGTCTCATTCCTAGGGTCTCTACCCTCTTTTCATCTCCTCAGGGTGAGTTGGCTATCACGTTGGGCAAAACACAAGAAAGATTCTGATCCTCCTGATGTTATTCTCAGTCCACTGACCTACCTTATTAGTGTGTGGCTCCCTTGGGCCAAAGAAAGAAATTACCATCAACAAAGACGTCTAAGCGTCAATCTTGCGGCTCCACTTATGTCCTGTCAGGACAAGCTCCGGCGCCGAAACCCACCGAACCCCCCACTGAACCACCGACTCTCCCGGCCCGCGATGAGATGAGACAGGCACAGCAGAGCGTAGCACACGACAGCCCTGACAGGCAGGCATGCTGCAGGGCGGGCAGGTACTCGTAGATCCCTGTTCATCATGCTGTGGCAGTGCAGCCTTTCTTCCATGTTTCCACAGCTTCCATTCGCTAAATTCGAAGCCTTTCAGGCCTACAGGCCTCCCCCCTAGGATGGGTTTCCATTGCTCTTTCTCTTTAACTCTCCATCCATCAGATCCATTACTGGGGGTTTAGCACTTCACTCCACTGCACTAGGAGTCCTGCCGACGGGACCGCCCCTCCACCTAGGTCACCCAATGTTGGCTGTCCAGCAGCTCTCCTGCCCTCATTTGCATCTCATCACATCAAAATACGCCCGATTCTCCTTCACCGCACTTGCTTCCAAGCGAAGCAACCACCACTACCAATACTACCACCACCACCATCTCAGCCCAGCTCCTTCCTTCCGTCCTTCCTATCTCAACTTTATCTCATCCTTTCTCTTTCAAGAAACTAACGTGCTCAACCACGATTCTTGCCTCTCTGGATCTTCAACACGCGTCATGGAATTCTCTTTATAATTCTCACCTCTCCCCACAATTGCTTCTCCCCTTCTCCTTTACGGATACTTAAAGCGAACCGCAATTGAGGCCCCCTGCCTCTGCGGCCATGCTTCGATTTTGTTCACGATCTAGGGTTCTCTCCATATATTTCTCAGGAGTTTGTTGACAGCTGAAACCATTTTTCTGTTTTTTTTCTCCTGTTTCCAACTCTGCGCCATCATGCCGCCTCGTCGGTCTCACAAAAAGTCTCGCGCCGGTTGCCGGAGGTGTAAAAATAGGAAGATAAAGGTATGCCTTCTCGATCTCCTGCGCATCGCGCCGCATTGCACGTCTGTAATCTGGCCATTCTGTCTTTCGCAATGGCTGGGCTTCTGCCTCCTTAGCTCTCTTGCTGACTCGATAACTCCTTCGGCTATAGTGCGACGAAGTTCATCCACGATGCGGCAACTGTGCCAAGCATGGTGTTCCTTGCGATTTCAGCAACCCCGATGTCCTAGAAGAACTGGCAATCTCTACCAATACCAGCAGTGAGAGCGTCGGCGCACCTACTCCCTCACCAGCACCCACAGTCAACTTCAATTCCGCTCCAAGGACTCCTTTAACACGCCCACGTGCCCCTTCAAGTCCAGCAAGAGCGCCAAGACCAAATCCCTCTCCTCCGACTTCTGTCTACTCACAACCTTCGATAAGCTCATCCACCAACACTATAGACCATGGCGAAAGAATGCTCGAGTTGCGTTTGATGCATCATTACACCAACGTCACCTCGAAGACGCTTCTGACCAATTCGCCAGCCGCCGAGGATATCTGGCAACGTGCCGTCCCACAGATGGCATTCTCTGGCAACGGCAAGACTTACCTCGCCGATGCCATCTTATCTGTGGCAGCGCTTCATTTGCGTTCCATGTCCCCGAACGACAAGTCGTTGGTGCGCGCTTCGCATGCCTATTCTGCCTCCTCTCTCTCTGCCTTCGGTGCATCTCTCGGCGCGGGCATAACGCCCGAGAACGCAGAGGCTCTTTTCCTCACAGCAACCTTGATTGCTTTCCAAGCTAGTGCATCCCGAATCTTTGTCAAGGATGATGGTGACGCTGCTCCTGGTGACTCAACCGTCCGATATGTGCCCCCGCTGTCTTGGTTCCATGCCTTCCAAGGCGTCAAGACCGTGGTCGCAAACTCTTGGCAGTGGATTCACCACAGCGATATTGTCAAAGTTATTATCGATTCGCAGCCTAGCTTCCAGCTGAATCTCAACCCACGCTCGCCCGACTCTTTCTTTGGCCACATGCTCGAAGGGTTGGCTGATGAGTTGAGTAACGAAGATCCCCGCCTGGTTGCCTCAACTACCCAGGCTTACTCACACGCTGTCAGCGTACTCAATTGGGCACACAAAAACTACCACGCAGCTGCTGCCCTTACGTTCACTGCCACTGTCTCTAAGCGATATGTCGATCTTGTTGATGCAAGGCGACCCCGAGCTCTTGCCATTCTCGCTTGCTTCTTTGCTTTGTTGAAGCGAATGGATAACGTCTGGTGGCTGCAAGATGTTGCTCGCCGCGAGGTTATGGGACTGGTCAGCTTATTCGAACCGGGATCGAAATGGTGGCGTCACCTTGAGTGGCCAATAAGGATTGCCGTGTTGGACGGCAGTTCTATACCACAAGATATTTGGGGCACCGAACTGGAGGAACAAGCACCAGAACAGCAGAATGTCCTTGGGTCCATGACGCAGCACATCGAGATGTTTGCTGAGATGCTGAATCAGCACACGCAGCCCCCCATTCCCATTGCAGACGAGGATCTCATTGTGCCCGATTCACCCGACTAAGGGGGGTTGGCAACTGCATGTAACCACGACGGCGGGACCCTGGGCTTGAGAGCTGGTCTCAAGGCCCTTTTCATTTTATCGGTAATCGGCTTCAGCGCGACCTTTGTCAGTTTGGTAATCTTTGTATTCCAAGACATGATCGAGAAGCGCACCCGACTTTATTTTATACATTTGATGAATAACGACTGTCTCCTTATCAGTGGACTAATGCGGATCGAACCTAGATACCAAGCGGTGGAATATTTCGAGTTACGATCTGGGCAACGATTTTGTAACTTCAGTCGACTCAAATCGTTTGATGTATTGGTGCATGAAGCAGAAATGAGCTCGCTTTTGGGCATTCGTTGCCCGATATTGGTAGGACTCACATTGTTTTATCTCTCTCCAAACTATTATGTCTATGACCGACAATGAATTGTATGAGTTGGAGGATAGAATAGACGTGAGAAACAGCACGATTGGACAGAAAGCCCAAGTGCATACGGTTGAGCTTGTAGCTTTTTAGTCTATATCGGATACCAGATAGGGCCAAGTCAGTCGGCTTATTTGGCCTCTGCCTTAATTTAGTACATAATGATGTCTTTATAGCAATTGACAAATGTGGTTCATAACCCATCCATCCTTGTTTCTTAATTGCAAAACAATGTCCAGAGATAGGACGCAACGTAAGACTACTCTCCGTGGATAGATATATTGGCTACCGCATAAAGTGTGGGATAGTTGAAGAACGAGAACGGGCGGTCTGGGGTACGAGGAAGACAATAGTGCTCGCCATGTTTACGGGATTTGTCTCATTAAATCAATTATTGATATGGTCTCCCTAGGACCTTTTCCAAGACGCCCAACTCCGAGCCTGCAATGTGGTGTATCTACTACTGCTTTATCCTCTTGGTCTCCTCCTCCTTCTCTTCGATAACATCCGTCACACCCTCGGCGTCCTTTCGGCTTCGCTTCAGACCCTTCATCTTGCGGAGCTGCAACTCGCTAAGATCCTGCTTGCCTAAGTGCACACGACCGATCTTGTCACCCATGGAGTCAGTCGTGATATTCTTCTTGGGGCGCTCCTCAAGGCCGCGAGGTGTCTTCATGGCCTCCTTGAGCATCGACTCATCGGGTTCTCGGACACGGCCAATACGGAAGTCCATGCGAGGGCCAATCTCCTCAACCTCGACACGTGGAAGGCGCTGTCCAGATCGCTTAGTGTTGATGGTGTAAACTCGCAGGTGGATCGCAGGCTTGGCATCGCCGTCACCAGTGCTATCCTCAGCGCTGATGGAAATAATGTACTGAAGACCCTCGACGTCTATCTTGTCGGCAGGCTCGCCTCGGAAAAAGTCCAGAAACATGCTCTTGGCAAGAGTGAATTCGTTGCTGACAGGGCTCTCGAAGGCGGTGCCGGCAAACAGAACCATGGGTCGCAGACCGATGGCGAACTTCTTAGTCTTGAACTGGGCAATGGTTCGGAAACTCTCGGGGTCGAGGTAGAGCTCAAGCATATCTAGAAGCTTGTATCCAAACGTACGAACAAGCGTTAGAGTGTGGGGACGCTTCTTTTGGCTGCTGCCAAAGACGAGCAGACTGGCATCGTTCTTCTCGGAGAAAAACTCGAGCGAGGCAGCATCGTCAAAAGGGTGGATGGCATTCTTCTTGGTGAATTTCTTAGCCAATGGCTGGCGCATCTGGTGAAGGTCGTTGAGGGCGTCCTGGACGATCTGAGAGCACGATGTTCCGCGGAGGAAAAGGCATGTCTTGGGGTTTTCGTTGGCCTTGGGCTCGCGCTTCTCGAGCGCACGCTTTGAACGCGCATTGCGAGGTTTGCTTGAAGGATGTTAGTATCAAAAGAATGACTGTATCAGCAAAAAGTATTGAACATACACTTGACGGAGCATCTTGGCAATTTGTGGTATTGAATGTGCCGTGATATTGGTGATGATGCTTCAATGGGACGGAGGCTGGCTTGAGACTTGAAGAAGCGCAAGAAAAAAAATGTTCTTATCGATAAAGCATAAAGCATGCGCTGCTCACTTGCTCACCGAGACGAAAGGTCTGTCTTCGGTGAGATGGATACCCCTGTCTCCTTCCCACCCCGCAGTCACGTGTACTGCTACTACCACATCGGCAAGTGGTACCGACAGAGGCAATGAGAACGGCGGAGCCTCGGTATTTTCCCCGCCATACTTACGCAGGCATCTTGTCGGGTTTCGCTAGATCATGGTAGGAGTCGGACCAACTTCGACCTGTAAACTACGTCTCGTATTGATTATTCCCCTGCGTCCATAAAGCGAGCATATCACCATCAATCTAAAAGCGTCAATATCTCTTCCTTCGCGTCGATAACCCCGAAGCTCTAAAAGCAATCACATATACCGCCAATCATCATGTCGTTTATGGGTGGCGCTGAATGTTCGACATCTGGAAACCCTCTTAGCCAGCTTCACAAGCATACTCAAAATGATAGAACCCTTCAACAAGACCGCCTTGTTGGTCGAGGTCCTGGTGGACAACTCAACGGGTTTCGCAGCCAGAGCGCGAATGCGCCTCAAGATGAGGTATGCCCCTGTGCAGGGCCGATGAGCCTATTACTAATACATATATCTTGATGCTGTAGATGATGAATGGATTTCTCAACCAGGGCCCGAGCCTACAGCAAGAATTCCCCATGCAGCCAGGCCAGATGGGCCCTCTTAACCCAGCCCAGTCCCATATGCGAGCTAGCTCAGCGTCGCCAACATGGGCGCACGACTTCAACGGCCAACCAGCGATGGAATCGGCCTTCCAGCCGCCTTCTGCTGCACAGGCGCATTTCAACGCTGACGAGTTTGCCCGATTTCAACAGCTCAACGGACAAGGGTCCTCGGCGAGAGCAAGCCCCATGCAGAGCAACGCCCCTAACCAGATGAACCAACAACGACCCATGATGGGCGGCATGATGAACCGACCGATGGGCTACTCTCCCATGTTCCAGCCAATGTACCAGAACCAGCAGCCTATGCAGCAGCATCAACCACAGCAGCAGGATGCTAAGGGTAAGGGCCGGCTCGTGGAACTTGATGAGCACAAGTGGGAGGAGCAATTTGCTTCGATGGAGCTTCAAGACAATGCCAAGGAACAAGAAGAGGCAAATGTTGCAGAGCGTGAGCTCAATGAAATGGACAAAGGTCTAACGTCCGAAACCAATGAGTACAGTGATTTCGAATCTATTTGGAATGGAATACAAGCTGAGACTGTTGCTGCTAGACAAGATTTTGACCAGTTCGACAGCGAATGGAACAACAACATGATGCCCGACTTCGAGGGCATGGGCGACTGGGGCCGCCTCGGTGACCCGGCCGTCGAAACCTATTTATTCGAACAAGATAACTTCTTCCGCGACGAAAAGAACGCTTTCGAGGAGGGTGTGCGCATTATGAAAGAAGGCGGTAATCTTTCTCTAGCTGCACTGGCTTTCGAGTCCGCGGTTCAACAAAATCCCGACCATACCGACGCCTGGGTATACTTGGGAACAGCTCAAGCGCAAAACGAGAAGGAAACGGCAGCTATCCGAGCTCTTGAGCAAGCGCTCAAGCAGGATCCTAACAACTTGGCAGCCTTGATGGGTTTGGCTGTATCGTATACCAACGAAGGTTACGACAGCACAGCATATCGAACCCTTGAACGATGGCTGTCGGTCAAGTATCCCAACATTCTCAACCCCAAAGACCTGCATCCTCCGGCAGAAATGGGCTTTACAGACCGCCAACAGCTGCATGATAAGGTAACAAACCTTTTTATCAAGGCGGCACAACTGAGTCCCGATGGTGAGCATATGGATCCCGATGTGCAAGTTGGCCTTGGTGTTCTTTTCTACGGTGCAGAGGATTATGATAAGGCAGTCGACTGCTTCCAGTCAGCCCTCCATTCGTCAGAAGTCGGTTCTTCCAACCAGCAAGAACAGCTTCATCTCCTCTGGAACCGCCTTGGCGCTACGCTGGCCAACAGTGGGCGATCTGAGGAAGCCATTGCGGCATACCAAGAGGCGCTTGCCATGGCTCCTAATTTCGTACGCGCTCGTTACAACCTGGGCGTCAGCTGCATCAACATCCATTGCCATCATGAAGCTGCCTGCCATTTCTTGGCCGCCCTGGAGATGCACAAGGCCATCGAGAAGTCGGGCCGGAGCAAAGCATACGAGATTCTGGGCGATAATGCTTCTGGGGTCGATGAGACACTTGACCGCATGTCGGCGCAGAATCGGAGCAGCACCCTATACGACACCCTCAGGCGTGTCTTTACGCAGATGGGTCGACGGGATCTGGCCGAGAAGACCATTGCGGGCGTAGATCCAGACGTGTTCAGACCAGAGTTTGAGTTTTAAGGCTGCAGGATTCTTATTTTTAATGAAATGACTTACATGAAGAAGCGGTCTACATTGTGGAAGATGAGGGGGAAATTATGGTGTATTTATGACGGGTATCTGTCTAGATTTGGATCTGTTCAGATGCTGCACTTGAGACATTCACAGGTCTGGGAGTATATTTTACATCACAGATTCGTTGTCCCTGGAGCAACGATACCATATGGCGTACAGTTGTCTCCAGGCTCGTTCAAATATTAAATAAGGCTGCCGCCAACCATCTCCCACTGTAAGAACGCCGAGGATCTATCCACATCTGCTGTGCTAAGTGGTCACTGTTGCGTGTAACTACCTGCAGTATGTCTGTATGCAAGGAGAGCATCTGTTTGTTCGTCCTGACGTACCAGCCAATCCAATTGGGTTCAGACATCACTAATTGGGCTCTTCCATTGGATGTCACAGAAACGAAAATGTACATGCTGCAGTGCCTTCGGCCGTCTTGGCTTCGAGCCTAGGAGAAGGCCGAGCAGGAAGCACATAGTCTAGACCTTGGTCATTGCGGAAGCGAAACTGGCGCCGACGGATTGAACCCTTGAGGCTTAAACTATTACCTAACTCCACACAAGTCTGAATAACAAACAAGTGCTGGGGGAATAAGCATAGGGGGAAAGCCTCTCAACCTTTTCACTGACAAAAAATCACTCTGTTACAGTGTTAGCGATTCAACGAAGCTTGTTAGTCTGACAGCTTATGACTCGGGGGGAGGGGAAAGGCGCTTCTTGAGTGTCTAGACCCTCCAATGTGTTATCCCAGTTGCCGGCCGCGACAGTTGGTAAGTTCTGAAGAGCCTGACGAGATATATTTCCCCGATGACCAGCTTGCCAGGATCTCAAGTAAGTTTCTTATTCCTTTTCTTTTCCGTAGAGGGAAACAGTTCGCCGATGGGGTAAACTCTCATCTCCACCTACACAATCTCATCTCATCCCACGTCGTCCTTTGCCACCAGCCGAGCTGCCGATGCAGTGTGGAGATTGAGTAAGTTTCCGACGAAGCGATCTCTCGGGTATCTTGAGATCACTAATGGTTAGTTGGCCATTTCCAGGCTCCAGGACGGAACAGGTCAAGCCGTAATGAGTAAAGTACACTGCCGAACGCATGTCTCACCCAAAAGAGACTCAACCCATGCAGCCGCTACAGAAACCAGTAAATACCGTACCGTACGGATATGCATGCTGCTTTAGACAGGCGGCAGCGTGAGACTATTGGATTCCTCCTCCCCGATGTGGGGAAATGGGAGCTGAAGTATGCAAGGGGAAGCTACGTCGAGATGGAAGAGAGCCAAGAGTTGGATTCCGAGATATTGACAGAAGCAACGAAAGAAACTAAGACACAGAGTCGGTGACATTGTCCTCCAGGCACTTGACTGGCGTGATTGGGCTGGACAATAGACCGATATAAGCAATGACTGGGGATGGATGTGGCTCGAGCTATCTTGTTAAAAATCGGGTTATTTCGAAGATGTATGTATGGCGGAGGATGCCATGTTCTTGGCCAGATCCTGCAGAATTACGATTGTGTTCTCCCTTGGTAGTTGGTACTAAGCGTCAGCGCATAATTTGCAAAATGCAGCCAATGAGTGAATAATACGATTCTCTTGGCTGGCCTTAGCCCGACAAGTAAGGCCAGGCTATCTGGAGGCTCAAGCAGGCAGAAAAGCGGTTGTCTTTGCCGTTTTCTTAGTGGTGGTGGGAAACATGTGGCTCCTTGGTATGTTGGTGGGGACGGAGGGCGTTGAACTATGGACTTAGGGGCCGTGGGCTCGATACAAGTGAGTGCTTGATCGAGGCGCAGGAGTGACGATATCAGCCTTTCGAGTGCTGTATGTACCCGGAGACCTGAGACATGACTTTGTACTGTGCAGTGCATCGTCTTAGATCGGGGTAGCGGCGTAGTGAATCGGATGTCAATCTGTGTGGACGGTAATTGTTGTGCTTTCTCTTCTTGGTTGACGACATCATCAACGAGACGCCGATGGACTGGTACCACAAAGAGTCCAAAAATCAACCAAAAGATGAGATGCTAACGATGAGGAGCTAAAGATCTTTCTCCTATGCACCACCCTCAGACTCGACTTTGATGAGAGTACCGTAAACCAGTCGAGGGTGTGACGCGGAGGCTTCTCAATAAATCAAAACCAGCCGACCACCAGACAAGGTGTTGATTACAGAGACCGGTTCAGCTGAGATGGCAAGCAACCTTGGTTGTCAAATTCAATTTCGGCAGAAATGTATCAGTTGAGATGTGATATTCTGTCAGTCATTGGTTACCAACCCCTGTCTTTCTTCTTACCCAATCGGCCGAAAGTCGTCGGACTGTTGATCAACTTCATCACCCATTGTGATATTGCAAGACAGATCGAGTCCCTTACAATATTCTTTCGTCCCTGAGTAGAGGGCGAATAAATCATCCGGAAGATGACTTTGAAACACACCGTAGTTTGCAGTACTGCAAGTTATCCATTAGTTCCAACTCTATTAGCCAGCAGTCCTTCTTTAGCTTGTTCAAGATCGGTGGGTTTTACCAAACGGTTGGATCTAATATCCACCGTAACTATGAGCCAATACATATATTTTCTAAGAAGGTGAGCAGATTTGGTTCCTGTTGATGAGGGTCTCACGTCAACAAAAAGAGCGTTCGGTTCAAAGAGCCGACTCCCCGCTGTGGATGAGGATGGACTGTGTCAGTGGCAGCAAGTCCAGTATCAAAAACGCTCTCTCTCGTATGATGGTAATTGGCCCAGTCTGTTCAGATGCTTTGGGTCCCTCAGTTCGAGGCACAGTAGCAAAGCAATGCCTCTCTCATTATCCCGCCGCCTTATCATTTTACAATGCATAGGACTGATAGGAACGCAAAGGGGCCAGAAAGCAGCAAACAGTCTGGTTGAGGTGCTATCAGTGAGCCATCTTCTAGCGCAATGATTAATTTGATTCAGTTCAGTGACGCAGTGTGTAGCCAGTGGCAAGCGAATTGGCGTGATGGTGCATGATTAACTGTACTACCAGTCAAGCCAAACAAGTATAGGTATGGCTGTCATCACAATTACCATGCCGGCACTTGTTATAGTGCTAGTTTTCTGACATCGATTGCTTTTCATTGCCAAAGCACCATCGAGATCCGTGACGGGGAAGAGTTGGTATTGCTAGCCTGTTAATGTGTGAAAATGCACCGGAGATCCAGACATTGGATTGTCAGCGCTGGCCTACCAAGTGACATTAGTCTGAAGGATATTACAGTACAGGCTTAATTAGCGTGCAGCATCAGAGCGCCGGTTTTCTTTCATGATTGTACCGTCGTATTAAGGGAACTGTCAGATAGCAGACGTCAGCTTATTCCGATGGCGCAAATTATGAAATGGCAGAACACCACTATGCAGAGTACATAACTATCGTAAGATTGAGCCCCGAACTTGACTCTGATGACATCAAAACAGTGCGGTAATATTCACAACTTGAACGCTGATAGGGCCTTGCCATCGACAAGATGCAGAGATGGCAACCGTAGAAGGGATCAATCATAAGGAAAATAGTTTGTGTGACAAAAGGTGCTGTAGGATAGCACAGCCCATTTTTCGCCAATACCCTGTAGCCACGAGCCGACGGGAAATAGGAGTAGTGATCGGCATTTTCTCTGAGTCGTGGGCGAGTGAAAGGATCTTCAGGAGAAATCCCCCGAAAGGACAAGCAAGCCGGGCATGCTTGACGTTTTTCCATTCGGGTTTGGCGCGAAAACCAACAGGAAGGGATCTTTGTTCAACAGCAGAACAGCCAATGTTGGTTGCATGTACCATTAGTTCAGTCGTACTACGCAACGGTACTACTAGGTGAGGTGCCCAGGTAGCTCCTTGTTTGCCCTGCACCGTCCTGTTCTTGGACCGCCTGTACTACTGGGTTCATAACGCGAGGCGTGTGAGTTTCACAGATACAGATCCAAAGACGCTCGCGTGGCGGGATGAGACGGGTTGTTGGTTGGCTTGACGGTTCGTAGACTTGAGATTGTCGGGAAATGGGCGAATGGTAATTTGATGCAATGCTACCTAGGTAGAGAGATGGGAGCAGAGATACTGAACCCGGGCAGGCTGACAGACGGAAGGCTGGGCTGAGGTGATGAGCTGCATGAGCTGAACCTGGGGGGGCATGGAATGAAATACCGCTCTAGGCCGAAGCAATGTTTGAGATATTGATAAGTTGATGTTGAGTTTATTGCTCAGGTAGGCACCACCGCCAAGGTTACAAGGGAGTTTATTAATAAGGAAGTTAGTAGGCGGGGACAGCACCTAATGTGATAACAGTGGTTAGGTAGGTAGTACCTACCTAGTTGAGTTCGAATAATAGCAATAAACGTGAACAAGGAAGGAACCTCCAAATCGACTACCTACTTAGGTTAGAAGCTAAATGTATAGCTGGCAACAACTCTGGGGAAGGAACGACAAAGTCTTTTTCGCTATGGCTCCAACTCGGGTTCCATTCTTCTACAGTTCTCAACAATCCAACTCTCAGTAGTAGGTACTAAGGTATGGATACTCTTTCGTATTTGCAAGATTCATTAGCACCTTGGAACCCAAACATTATTTGCCCTTTCAAAGTGGTAAATACTAGGCCGTACTTGCACCTGCGTTTTGCTTCTGTCAATACTGCACCGCAACGGAGACCCTGGTCGATTGGCCCAACTATCTCATCAAGATCAACGCTCCTCATCGTACCGGTTCACCCCAGAGCGGCTAGATCTTTTGGCACACTGGCTAGCCACACCCCACACACTCACGCACGTGTCTGTCGGCAGCATAGACTTTGCAAGCGCCTGCTAGACACAAGCAGCAAAGATTGACGAGATTTTGTACCTACACAATTCCAGCCGATTGTTTCAAGGTGGTAACGTTTGGGAAATTCGAGCATGACAGGTACTGTGCGCACGAACAGTGTACCTACCTATCTGGGAACGACATCACCAAGCGCAAACTATCCCAGCGGGATCTACAAGGTTCGGCGTACCTGGGCTACTTTGTCTGCCACATGGCATTACGCAAGCCTTAGAATGCTCTGGGTAGACATCTCCATAGAGCTGCGTGTCAGGATCGCCCTCTAGAGAACAAGAGGAAGAAGGACGGGCACGCTACATGTCGATGCCGTGTATGGATATTGTCTACGACACTGGGCAGAGATTTATTGGTGGACGAAACGATCTGCGGCACGTTCTGCTCTGAAAAGATAATTCTCACGTGGCTACGGAAGATCGCGCATGTGGTGCTGGGATGTTGGTCGCTCCGTCTCTAGTCGCCCAACCATGGAGGGTCTAGCTTTGGGGGCGAGGCGGGAGAAAGACAAATTGAGCCAATCCCATTAGATGTGAAAAACATGGGTCTTTGAGACCCTGGTCACTGCAGCATGGCCCAAGAACCATGGCTTCTGACAGGGTTATGGACACACTAGTGACGGCGCACGAGGCGCCCTGGCTTGGTGTAAGCCATCCCCTCACAAGATTCACTGTCGCGTTCACGTAACCACTGGTTGACTGGTGAGCATCACACAGCAGACCCCAGAGAACAATGCGCAACGGGTTCAGACCCAAGAGAGTTCGTATTGAATTATGCTTCTCAACCCAGTCAGCAACATGCTCAACAAGTCGAAAACACCAACTGTCAGAAATTCGCCGAACAGAGGTCGTTCACAAATGCAGCTAGTGTCTCCGGCCGTAGTGAACAACAGCGGCATCTACGTGATCGCATTCCGTATCGTGGCCGGCCGGCCGGTAAATAGGTAGGCATCCTGAACCAGGTTTGAAGGGACACTGGCGACAAACAAACCAAACAGCAGGGTCTTCTGGCATAAATGTGCTTTGTAAAGTTAGACTTGTTCGTTGGCTGGTCAGCCTGGTTGATTCGGCGGTTTAGCACTATTGATGCAGTGTCAAGTACAGTATTCAGCCAGCTACAGCGATGGCTCAGATCAGCAAATTTATTGGCCAAATACACATCTCTTCCCGACAGGACTCGGTGCATGGCTGGATAGAACAAAGGACAAACGATGTGCCGCCTGTTTACTTTGCGTTGAATACAACTGACAAGTCGTCACGACTTAAGTGGTGGTGGGTGATGAATGCCGCATACCTAGGTGCTTAGACCTCGATACTCGGCAACCACATGGCATTCAGTTCCAGCTACGTGCGCCTCCACGATCCTCCACGACTTCTCGACAATGGCAAAAACAAGGTTTTCGGGGGACCCAGAGGGGAATGGGGAGAGGAGATCCTGAACTTAAGGGTGGCATCTTCTGACGCTACCCGATGGGACACTCAACAACTTACACCCCTACTGTAGTAAGGCTTTTCAACACTCCCTACGAAAGCGCCAGGCGTTCCATTATTAGATGCGATGCACTGTACTCGACCACATGGGCCGAGGCGATAGTGGGGGCTACAAGGTCCACAAGTCGACTATACTTTGCATTACGACGTGGACGAAATCTTTGGCTTGAAGCCTTGAACGCTCTTTGATACTTGCGCCATGAGGTGCAAGAATGTACTCTGTACAACTAACTACTTACCTTGGTAAACAGGTGATTATTCAAGACAGGGAAAGGCAAGCAGAAAGCGGAAAACGACCCGATGATCCAGCAGTCGCAGACTGCTAAATAATTGCTTCTTATGAGGAACGACCCGTCAAATCTGCTGTTCATAAGGTTGTCAACATGTATGTACAAAAAACCCCTGAGCACGGCACGAGGGTTGGTGCACAGCTTGCATAAGTACAGGTACGTATTGCTGCCTCGAAGAACAAGGATTGCGGATTGACTTTCAAGTGCCGTAGCACTGTTTCAATGATGCCCACTGAAGGCGGATGCATCGTTCATCAGGCAAGGAGCCTTAACTACCTACCTACCTAGGCTGTAGATGCTGGCCCGACCTGGCCTGGACGAAACCTGGAGCCATAGCCATCCATAGCCATGGCCATAGTGATAGCCAAAGCCAAAACCAAAGCCACGACCGGCCGCTCCTTGTCTACTTGGGCTTGTCTGCTTCAGACGAACGTCCCTCTGCTCCCCTGCTTTGGGGCTGACTTTAAGCGTTGCCTACCGTATGCAAGTGCAGGGGGACCATTTCAGCGTGCTACGATCCATGGGATGAGAGGTTTTGAGACATGGAGTCTGGGAGTCTACCATTTGTACTGGGAGGGACCGGGCTTTGAACGCATGTCATTTCAATGTTCCTGATTTCTGATCGATTCATCACGCTCTGCACAGCCTGCTGGCTTCCCTTTTCTTGTCATCTCTCAGTTGGTTGTTGTTTGTTTCCAAGACCCCTCGAATCTTAGAACCGTAGTGCTTTCCTCGGTTCAGTCCAGTCCAGCTTAGACCTGGGCAGCCTCTCCTTCCTCGCTCGACGCAATGTACCTAATCTGTAAGTCTCGAGTACATGCATCCACTACTAGGTCCAGCATTTACCTACTACCTACTACTAGGTAACTTAGTAACTCAAGTACTGTACCCAGAGTAGCATTGGTGCGGGCAGGTTTACTGATGGGGCTCCAGTCTTCCCCGGGCTCTTTCTTCCCTGTACAGTGACCTAGTGCCATCCATCCACCCATCCATCCCCGTCTGTCACTTTCGCCAGGGTCAGTCTCGTGTGCACTTTTCCCTCTTCAAGTCCACTTTCTTTCCTTTCTCTCACAAATTTACCTTCCATCATCTACCCAACTATTGTATCGCATCTGAGCTTATCGAAGTTCCCTTCCTCAATCCGTCTTCGGGGCTCATGCTCTGACACGCCAGTAATTTCTCGACTCGAACCCGTTCGACCTCGCATTATCGCGTCCGTCTTGTCCTGCCAGCTGCCAGCTCAATTCAGTTTCAGTTCGGCTCGGTTCAATTGCAATCTGGACTTTGTCTTGTTGTACCGACACCTCCTGCCCGATTCCTGCGACCGTACTCCAATACCGGCCTCGCCGTAAGCGCAACCAATCGAATTGTGTTATCCTTACCATTTGTCGGCTTCGTTTCTCAGGGGACTTTGTGGGGGGCTCACTTGTAACTTGATCGGCTCGACTCGACTCGACTCGACTGTGTACGCGACACCTCAGTATCGACCGACTCTCCAACAGTCATGGAAGGCCACAACCAGCAACGCCCACCTCCTCCCAAAGCGGCTGGTCTCAACAATATTCTCAACAGCGACCACGCTCCAGGTCACGTCCCAAACGGCCCTCCGCGCACGCGAGATTCGGGGTTCTACTCTAACGGAGACGCCTCCAGTAAGCGTACGCTGCTCATTGCTACCCGTCTAAACACCTCCGTTCTACCGCTGACCTAACTTGTCCAGACACATCTGCTGCCTCTTTCAATGTAAACGGCCTCAGTCCAAGCGGTTCTGGCTACCAGTCTTCGTCGCACGAAAAGACCCCTTCGCCGATAACTTCCAACATGGTTCCTCATGGACCTATATCGCCGTCAGCAACCAACATGAGCGTTGCCGCAATGGTATCTCCTAACCCGCCCGCTACCTTCGATCCACGTCGTGATAGGCCTACGTCAATTGAATCTAACGGTACCGGCCATACAATTGGTGAAACTTTGGCACCAGGAATGGCCGCGCTGAGGCGGGAAAGTGTCGATAGTCGCATTAACCAAAATTTCAGTGATATGCGCCTCGGCAACAACTCCCCATATGCCTCCAACAATCATTCAACTAGCTCGATTCAAAACACCCTTCACAGCCAGCGGAACCCCCACCACCTCTCAGTTAATCGAATCTCCAATGGCTATCAACCCAACGCGGAGCGGAATCCTGAGACTAAGACCGTCAAGACTGCACCTGCCATTACTGGACCAGCAACGGGGCACATTGCACGAGCAGCAGAACCCACCAAAGGCCAAGCATGGGCTTTCCCTGAAGAGGAGATCCAAAGAGTCGGTGGCGCACCTACGTTCACTGACTCGAGGCGAAGCAGCATTACCGAGTCGATTGCGAGTAGCCAGTTCACAACCGAGTCGCGTCTGCCCGCTGGTCAACTAAGACTGGAGAGCGAGTATTCTCGCATGTCTAGTGCCTCGGATTTCCCTCCTGTCCATCACCACTCTATGCAACATAAGCAGTTGAGTGATCTTCAAGCTGAGGAAGGGAATGGGTCTACAGGGTCGCAGCCCTATAGCAGGACCCCGGAACTGAGAGTCAGCCACAAGCTCGCTGAGCGGAAGAGGAGAACTGAAATGAAGGAACTATTCGATCAGCTTCGTGATCTCATGCCGCAGGAGCGAGGCTCAAAGGCTTCAAAGTGGGAAATTCTTACAAAAGGTTGGTGATTGTACCACTATAAGAACAAGAGCGTTGCTAATAAAGGCCACAGCCATAACTGAGCATCAGAAACAGCAGGAGCACATTCGGTTACTCCAAACTCACTATAACACAGCGGTAACAGAAATCGAACTGCTCCGTCGGGAGCTACATGGGGTACGGGTGGAGAACACCCAGCTTCGGGGATCTCCATCTTCAGCACCAACACCGGGTTCAGGACCTCCGTCGACGACTCATCAAACGGAACGGTATGCCAATTCAAATGGGCCAGAGCTGCCACCTATCCGGTCACTGAGCAACAGTATGCCCGGCGGGCCAGATTCAATGACTGGTGTTCAGTACGACAACCCTCAAAGCAATGGGTATCGCCAGGAGAGATTCTGAAAGTGGTATACCTGCCATCTTTTTTTCTTCTTTTTCTTTCTCATTCTTTAATTAATCATTGGAGCCCGGTTTACGAATGAATGACGGTAAAAGAAAAAGTTATGACGACTGCGGCACTACAGCAGCCTTGCGGTTACAATTCTGAAGAGTACAGACTGAGATCGACCGTCGTTACTGTCATGCCAGCGGTGCCAGCGGTGCCCCAAGGCATTAGATTTGCTTTATCTTTGTTTGCTTTATTTCTCCCTGTCAGTACGGCGAGCGGCCCGTGGACTCCCTTTTCTTACGTCAACTTCCCCTTCAATCTTTGGACCCAAAAATGCAGGGCCCACTGAAGGCTCTAGATGGAGATATTCTTTCCTTCTTCCTTCTTTTCTTCTTTTTCTTCTTGGGACGAACAGGTCACTTAATGGTATGGTAGGGTACAGCGGAACGGGTCGGAATAAATGCTCTGGGATTTTGGAGCTCAAAAAGAAGGCATGAGGAACAGGAGAATGGCGTGAAGGTGTTGTAAGGCGTATATACCCATTTTGCGAGGACACGGGAAGTGATTGTGCTGCAGAACAACTTGATATGCCGTGTCATCATAAAAGACTGACAACGGCAGTGAGAATAAATAAACCTGGTTCAGGACATGATTTTTGATATTGTTGTGATCAAAACCCGTCATTAAGTACCAAGTTGCATCACATCAGTCAGCATGGCTTGTGCGCGCATGGTTCCGATGAAACAAGTTTGATCTGATAATGAAATGCCATGAATAGTAGAAACCCGTCCATACCATATAACCATTTCACTCGTATAAATTCGGAGCCGGGTCTACAATTGCTGTCCGGCTGGGAATGGGTCTGAGAAGCGGAAACGGAAACGGAAGCGTGGGCGGAGTGGGATCTGCGGAGTTGCGGAGTTTGCGAAGGCCCCGCAGAGGGAAAGTCCCCGATTTGGCCTGCGAGACGAGACAGAGGCAGAGGCAGCAAGTGCTTACTGTTACCTGCTGAGACCAAATCTCTAGTGTAAGCCATAACTTACAACTATTAGATACTGGTTGGCCTGCAAAATCGAGATTCCTCTTTTTCATTCTCCGACGTTGTCAAGTCCGTCGGAATTGTTCAAGCCTCTCCGCTCTTCTCTCTCTGCTTTCTCATCCTTCACTCTCGCTTGCTCTCTCACACATAATACATATATACCATGGATTCGTTCAGCCCACTGGCTACGCGCAAGATGGACAGAGCAGCTGCTTCAAGACAGAAGAGCTGCAACGCCTGCGTGAGAGGGAAGCGCAAGTGCGACAAGAAGACGCCCCGGTGCACCCGCTGCGCGGCAAAAGGGCTTGACTGCGTCTATCAGAGGTTGCCACCAGGAGCAAGCTTTCACGACGACGATATATGCATCGCGGATTCCTTGAACGACGTCCCTGACTTTGATATGGGCTTTGACATCAACAACTTGGGAGGAACAGCAACTCTTTCTAGCACTAGCAACACTTCCCCAGATAGCCTGGACAGAGTCACCACCTCGACCATAGACCTCGATTCTCCCCTCGACTTCTCCATCATCGACCATCTCATGGCCAATGACACGTCTGTTGGTTCTGAGCTATGGAGTCTGGGCGACTATGGCAGTAACAGTAACAAGCTGGGTATACCGTCTATACCATCTATGCCCACAACACAGGTCATCATTCGTGACCTAGCTATCTTTGAGAGCATAGAGCCCTGCATGTCTGACATCAACCCCCTGGACGTGTATGACCCTCGCTCTCGCGTGGGATACATCGTCGACGCCATCACCAATCTATACCGCGAATTTTCAAGGACTCGTCGCCTCCCCTTTATCCATCCTCGTCTCTACGGCTCCAACCTCCCAAAAACACTGATGGCAGCCTTCTCGGCGGCATCCGCGTACTCGGCGCGCACGCCAGAGAACAAAGGATGGGTCTTCAAGCTCATCGCCGACATGGCAAAGGACATTCACCGCGAAGGCGAGCGCGCTTCAACGCCGGTAGAGAAACTAGCAAGGGTGCAGGCTATTATGGTGCTGGACTCCATACGTATGTTCGACGGCGACGTGCTGATGAGAGCAACGAGCGAACGTGAGCTGCCGCAGTTTATGGCATGGATGTTTGCTCTCAAGGAGGCGGAGGAAGAGCTAAAATTTGGGGACGACCCGGCAGCTACTTTGTTGAAGGGCTCGCCACCACAAAGCTGGGAGGTGAGTTTTTGGATAAGGAATGTCACCCATACGGGAAACTTGCTAATTTTTGCACAGGCTTGGTTACTCGCCGAGAGTACACGCCGAACTATCGTCATGGCATTTGCTTTCGTGTGCATGATCAGCATACTAAAATCCAACGAGCGTATGTCAACCAACCTTCCTATGTTGCACGAGGTCTAAACTAACTTCTTCATAGCGCCCTGCGAAGTCATGACACCAAACTTCCAGTTCACAGCCTCGAAATATCTTTGGGAGGCTGACTCTTCCATGGCCTTCTTCCGCGCGTGGCAAACAAAGCCGCAGTACCCAGTGCGGAACCTTGACTTTAAGGGCATCTGGATGCATGCGCAACCAGAGGATGTCGATGACTTTACGAAGCTAATGTTGACTGCGTGAGTAACCTTGTTTTTGATTTGGATGTGTGACTATGACTAACTGTCAAATAGCCAAATGGGCCCTGAAGCCATCGACCATTTTATGCTTGGCCATGTGTGCTAGGAACCATGATGAAACATATTTATATGATCATGCAATACTAATTGGGTATTCTGGGATCACTTTCTTGGATTTAATGGGATTTTTTATGATATCACGGGACTGGGTTGGCATGAAGAACAGATTGACTGCCAAGAGCTGGTAATTATTCAGGAGTACAATATGGAAATGGCCATGGGCGCTGATAATGCAACGCCTGGCTTACACTTTTTTTGTCTACATTTTATATATCTTCCTCGGCGATTCTCCAGACGAGCCTTTCACCACTGACCTCTTTGTTTCTCAAGATATCAACAGCCTTTTGAGCCCTCTCCACAGCTGATGATCCTTCCACAACGCGGTACCTGTTCGGTGTAATGACGCCGTCCATGAGAAGTTTAGGTACGATCTCTGGCTGTAGGTTTTGCTTGAAGTACTCGTTCTGATTTAAGTTAGTGACATACGTCTGTGAAAGCGATTAGGGTGACTTACGGAAAGATAAAAGTGAGTACGAACACCTCGGACTTGAACTCCATCGGCCCATTCTTCAGTCAAGACGTTGCCGACATCCATCTCGTATTCTGGTTCCTCGTCCACAGTTGCGTCTCTGAGGATAACAGGGAGCATGACTGCCACAATGCTACCGGGTTGAGCAATCTTTGTTAAAGGCCTTAGGGTACCCTCGAGTGATCCGATACAGTCGATGATGTAGGGCAGTTTAGGCTCTGACTTGTTATCGAGGGACTTGAGGATCTGATCGACAACATCGTCCTTGCGATAGTCGAAAGTCTGAGTCGCTCCGATGCTTCGAAGATAGTTGTGCTGCTTTTGGCTGGCAACAGCGATGAGACTTTTAAAGCCCCAGTGCTTAAGAACTTGGAGAGAATAGATGCCCACGCTACTGGAAGCACCCCAGATAAGAATGGGATTATCAGCTTGTTCAGGAGTGTAATTCTCCGGTACAGGCCATGGAAGATCCAATTTCAGATCTGCGGTAACAGTATGGAATACAGTGACTAGATTCACCGAGACTGTCACAGCGTCTTGATATGAGATGTTGTCCGGTATTTTTGAAGCGAGATACGCAGGAATGGTGATATACTCTTGGTGGTTCGCCTCCTTCCCACCATGGAAAGCAAAAGCGACAACGCGATCCCCGATACTCAAGCCCTTGAGATCACCACCATCT
Organism: Fusarium praegraminearum; assembly: GCA_002093855.1. NCBI lineage: Eukaryota > Fungi > Ascomycota > Sordariomycetes > Hypocreales > Nectriaceae > Fusarium > Fusarium praegraminearum. Next base: position 33,569 of record LXHY01000172.1, on the reverse strand, counting down.
CCAACGGCGACGACTTTTCCTGCAGCGCCACCGCTTCCCATTTGAGATGGGTACTCGGGGATGAGAAGACCGCCATCTGCGCGGTGGAGGTCGAGGGGCGTTGAGGAAGTCCAGGCGACACGAATGAGAACTTCTCCTGATGATGGAAGATGAACTGGGAAGGTTTGGGAGATGAAAGGCTTGCGTTTCGCTGGGAGAACTACAGCTTGTTGAGTTGAGGGGATGGTAGAAGACATGGTGATGTAGGTGAGTGTAAGTGAGATTGTGATTAAATTGATGGTATGCTAACATCTAGTTATTGAACGTGTCTGTATATATATTTCTCATCGAGATATCATTTCAGGCTTGTAATGTGTTTTGGTGTATTTTATTTCCTTATTATTAAGAATTTCGATATTTGTCATTCGGAGCTCCGTGGAACATTTACGGACTTTGCCCCACCCAACTACATATGATCTCATAACCTCTACAATAGGAGCTTTATAAATAAAGGCTTCTCTATTTAGAAAATAGGAGGGACAATACAGAAACTTCCTGTGTCTTGGAGCACAAGATGAAGACACAAGAATCGAGGTGGCCTGATGTGAGACGATGAGGAGTGATCAACATGGTGTACAGTAATACGATGTACGAAAGCAAACACTCCCCTCATGTCATCAGTGTAGTGTGGTATTACCAACAAGTATAGTAAAGGTATCATATTGCATTATCATCGTTGACTTCAGAACCGAAACTCCTGTCCATCTGTTTTCCCCTCTCAAACAGTCGTCGAGCCCATCAGAACGGTACCAGAAGCAGGCCCAACATCGACATGCTTTTGTGTCGCATTGCCGCTCTTCAAATCATCTCTTGTAGTCGGTGGACGTCCGAGATCAGCGACGACGTTGCGGACCCGTTGCCGCATGCTCTTGCGTTGCTGCTTTGAAGCGTCGCTCGTCAGGGTGTCAATCTCGGCTTTTGTCGGTGAGTCTGAGATTGAGATCTGGGCTTCTTTGGAGAAGACGGTTGATCCTGAGAGGATAGAGGCTGTGTCTGAGCTTGAGGAGGGACGTTCCATGGTGTTTTGTTTTTGTAGATATATATGATTTGAAGCAAGTTTCAATTGGTTAGAAATGGAGTAAAGATGAGAAAAGAAAGAGAAAAAGGGGCGGTAGTAGTCCCTCCATATATGAATGAGGTGCTACTCTCTATCTTTCCAGGCATGCACCTCTTTTTCAGCTCTACTAGGTCCGAGTGGGTCTAGATCTTTGTCTGTGTGCCTTTAGGTGGTGGTGTTAGTGGTGACCCCGCGCTATCAAAACCTACAGCAGGTGCGCCCGCTTTCCAATTAACCTTATTTAATTTGTTCCACTTATCTCGACCAACCTGCTAACAGGTACCTACCTACTAGGTAACCTCAGTCATGACTTAGATAGAGCATTCGGTCAACCCCATCATAATCGCAATCATGATGTTAGATAGGTAATAATAAAAATATTGAAATACTCTGGATTTTTCAATGGTATTTGAGGCTCACAAGGATACCTTCCCCTTATCATATTTTGTTATCTGCCCTGTGAGCCTTGCCCAAACCGATGTAACCCTCCCATCATCGATAGCCTCATGTTTGATGTGGCCATCTATCATAGCCATACCCACAGCCCTCCGCATCAACTGTAGAATCATCCTCCGATGTTTCGTACCAAATTTGTGTTGAAACAATATCTAAACGCCTTGGCAGAAACTCACACAGCCCACCGTAAGTCAGATTCTCAACCTTGCTATCACCACAACCCTCACTTCTAAATGCCTCCCTCACGCCGACAATATCCCACGGTCCGCAATCAAAATCGGGGTAGTACTGTTTCCCTCCGTCAAACGAAACCACCACGTTCGTTTCCCTCAAAAGCTGCAAGACCTCCTTGCGATCTTCGATCTGATGCGAATCACGCGGTTTGCCCCAGCTAATTCGGTACCAGACGGAATAGTCTTCTGGGTCACAAATCGTGCTGTGCACCATGTCGTACAACTGCCCCATGGTGAGGCCCTGCTGAGGAGAGCTCAGGTCGATCTGCGTACTATGGCTTTCACTGAACCATCTATCAACATCGTCGTACCTCACGTATCCCAAAGATGGCGGCGGCGGTTGGGATACAAGCATCCGTCGCCAACTGGAACTGCTCCTCGTCAAAATCTCAAGACGTTTCGACTTTTCCAACGTCAAGCTCCCCGGTGAACCCTGTTTTGTAATCGCGCCCTCCGCAGCCCAGGGCAGTCGAAGAAACGAGTATGCTCTTCGACTGTATGTGTACTTGTGTTCTACATCGAAGAAGCACCTCCCAAACTTCTCAAATAGTAATGGGTTGAGTGTAAATGACTCGGGTCGTCCTGCCCCGGTTGGAGATACAGGCTGGAAGAACAGCGCTTGCTGGATCTTCGGCGAGTCTGCTATCGTCGTGGCCCAGTAACGACACATACGGGATGCAGAGACAAGCAGCGTCTTCATGTCGAGGTGCAAGAGGATTAACTCCAGCAACTCGGCAACGAAGAAACTGCCATCTGTGTTGTTTGTGTTCTCCATCGTGGTATTGAATTCTTGTTTATTCAATAATGGTGAATTGTGATGGGATTGAAATAGGTCGAACAGCCTTTTGTGAGGGAATTCAACCAACTCGAGTCATGATACTATCATATCATTCTGGTGCCTAACCAATTAGGAGAATTATGTGCTAGCTGGCTGCGAATGCTACCTCGGCTGGTAGCAGCCGAATTTATCTGTTACTTGCCTCTCTGCTTGACTTGCCGTGTAAGCGTTGCGCCTCTTTTGGATATCGAATACCTGTATACATCAAGCCCAAAACGCCATTTCACTTTCCAAGCGTAGTATATCGACACAAGATTTATAGTGCCAGTCTGTGCGTATAGAGGTATATATATCTGACTATCATTAGCTTAGCTATAGTGTACATCAACATCGTCGACCTTCTCGCCATGCCAACCGGAGACCCAGTAGCTTATGCCCCTTCTTAACGACACAAAACAAAAAGAATTCCCAAGCGCCCAGACTCCAATTGCGCTGTCAAAAAGACCAGACCCGAACGACAGCCCGTCCGTACCCAACCCTGCAGTAGATCCTCATACAGAAGCTCGACAAAGACCAGATAGGCCCTGAAGGAGCAGATAAAGAAGAGAGAAAGAAAAGAATACGTTGTGTACGTGTTGAATTACTTGGTTCGTGCTGTAACATCTACGCGCTTGTTTCCGAGGTCGACAATCTTGCCTACGAGATTGCCTGCGTGATCCATTTCAGTTATGTCGTCGGCACCTCCCAAGCTCACGCCGTTGACCATGACATTGGGCACAGTTCTTCGTCCAGTTGTCTCAAGCAGTTGGTCTTGCAGGGCTGAGCCTTGAGGGTGGATGTCGAGTTCGACAATGTAAGGCTCGGGAGTGATGGCGTACTTTTCAATCAAAATGGCCTTGGCTCGTTTCGAGTGGGGACAATAGGTTTTGGAGAAGATAATAACTGCAGGGTGGTTAGTAAACTTGGGTTGTTATTTGCTGCTTGTTCTTGACATACCAGGTGACTTCTTAAGGATAGAATCAAGCTCTGCGCGAGCCTCGAGTTCCTCCTTGGTCCTTGTCTCCGTCACAGGCTTCTTGTCAGCAGCGGCAGCAGCATCAGGAGCAGCGGCAGCAGCGCCCTTCTCTCCAGCGGCTGGCTTGACAATCTTGTCCTTGTTTTGTTGTCCCTCGGCAGAACTTCCGACGCCCACGACTTTCTTAGGGGGGTCCGGTCGCAGACCACCCTTCTCGTTCGCTTTGCCCTTGGCCTCTGCCTCAGCAGCCTTGAGACGTTGTTGCATCTCTTCAGCCATCTTTTTGTCTTCCTCGTCGATATCACCGTCTCCGTCCTTGTCGCTGTGGGCTGATCCAGCCTTCTCGCCAGTGGCAAAGTCCACGATGGGAGCAGGCATCTCGTTTGCGCTCATGGCATTTTGGGTCTTCTTGATGAACTCTTGACCGGTGGATGTTTCAGCATCGTGGTGGCCGTCAAAACCAGAGGTGTAGAAGAGAATGAAAATGAAGGTGCCGATTGTCGCCAGGATCAGTAGGCGTACTCGGCGTGGAGAAGGCATCGCGGGTGGGATGGGAACGAAGATCGTTCACAGGACAGGACCAGGGTGGATGCGCTAAAGAGAGAGCTCTGGTCTGGTCTGACGGAGAGCTCTTGAGGTCGCGCGACGGATTCGAATCGAGTTTGGTGGGTTTAAAAGACAGTCGAAAGGATGGAAAGAACAGAAAGGACAGTGGGAAAGGGTATCGTATCGGTCAGCCGGGGCGTTGAACCGAGGGCGATTTGTTGGAGAGCAAAAGAAAAGACCAGTCTTGCTAGCCCAGGGACAGATCATACTGAAGGGAGAGCCGACAGCTCCCCCAATTCCAGTGGAGGGTTTAGGTAGGTCATCGGAGCCAATCAGGGTGATTATACGGAGATAAGATAGTACAACATGTCACCATGACTTTGTATCTTGATGCACATCAATAACACAAATAAAATGTTTTGTACAAATGATAACAAGTCAATGAAACATTATGCGATAGAACGAAGCAAGTGATATTCCACCACCGACGCGCAGCGCCAGATCCCCCCTTGACCAGCATTAAATAGTCCGGTATCCAATCCAAATTCCTCTAGGCTAGATGAGCCAGCTCTCTACCCAGTCATGCCCAAGCTCTCATTTCTCCTGCATATACTCATATCGTGCTATCGATAAATCAATAAATATGGTCAGGCGAAGCGGAACCATTTACTTACCACTATCTATGCGATCTATACTGTCAACCTCTTAATGGAATGGCCATCCAGTTCTTGGTCAGGTGCCACCAGGGCCGGTAGACTCTCGCTGGGTTGCTGCGACTCTTCGATCACGATTTTGGGAGATTCATTATGAGAGTGTGAATGCGATCTCGTTTGGTGAAGAAGTGCTGCTCTTTCGGCGTGAAGGCTTTGAAGATGAGAATTGCCATGGCGATGGTGGTGATGATGATGTTCCATTGCTGGTGCAGCTTCGAGGGCAGTGGCCCAGAAGAAGAAGGTCAGAGAGTAAGAGAGCTTGGAGCACAACATCTTGACGTGTATGTACGTTTGGATCTGCCACAAAGTACTGGAAATGATTGCTTTGAATATCTGCTTCCTACCTTTCAGGAGTCTGCCATATTGCCGACTCTTATATATCTTTCAATCATCCACTCCTTGCAGGTCATAAGACTTTATGACGAGTGATTTAAGCATTGCAATTGCTTCAACTACCGCATTCAGCCTCCTCGAGACCCTTTACAAGGAATTTACAGGGTCGTGGGCCGCCCTGAGACAATCACCTGCTAGAGCTGATTGCAACAATGAGCTATTTGTAGTGAGAACAGCCCCTTTGACTTATTCTCCATCCGTCACATGAGCCATTCTGCTTGTAACCAAGCTTATCGGATCATGTTTCAATAACTCATGTTGGTTCATCATTTTGGCCGTTGAAAGCATCGTCAACGGTGATTAGCCCTCGTGAGAAAGGGAAGGCTGGTATGGATTCCGAGTATTAGTGAGACACGTTCAATAATCGCGCTCCATATAACTTTATCGCCAGTATAGAGTTATATCGAGATTTGCCAAGATGATTACAGTTGATGTGTTCTCGCAATTCACATCATGAGGTCGGCGTGTATGGCAACCGCCTATAAATGCATGACTAAGCGAATTTGACATTCTGATCCAATCATAAAATGCCAAAAAAAAAACTCTTTTATTTTCTATAGTGGCACGAGCGCTGCAACTCAGTGCCTAAAACCTGACTACTAACCTACCTTAGTAACTAAACTTAGTAATTGGCGGATCCATCTATTCTTGACAAGTTGCCATTTCTAGTGACTTCGATTTCATGATCAAACATGTGAAGTGTCCTTTTGCACGACTGACTCATATCTTAAAGTTCTTGGACAAAATATAATAGATAGGATCATCTATTATTTTCATTAGACTTCATTATTCTTCTTCCCCATTGTTAAACCTTACCTCTTGTCTCATATTCCTTTGATACCCACTTACTTCCATCTTTACTTTACCCTTGGGATTTTCTGCCGCCTTCTACAGAACAATCAATCCCTTTCAATACCTGCAAATAACACGAGTTGGCCCCAGACAAACTCTCCCTAGTCGGGACTATTTGTACTCGCCCTTTCAACTTCAGGAGGAACCTCTTCTCCTTCACATTCACATCATGGCTCCTTCTAGGGCAAAATCCTTGCCCTTCATCGTCGCCCTGGTTTTGGGTATCGTCCTCTGCGTCTTCGCAGCACCGACACTCGCATCTTCACCTTCAGAACCTTCTCCTAGCGCAGATGTAGAACTCATCTGCCACACAGATAATCCCAAGGATTGTTACCCTAAGATTTTCCAACCAACAGATGAGTTCCAGATTGTTCACGATGACCAAGAACTTCCTCACGGACTCCACGTCCGTCTGAACATGTCCAACGGCAAGAAGGAGGCCAAAATCAACGTCCCTGATGAGGGAAACCCTGCCCTTGAGGGACTCCCCGTCGATCAAGCAATTGTCGTCGTGGACCAGCAGCAACAGGAGGATCCTCAGATTCCTAAAGGTGCTCCGGCTTATGAGCCTATTGGCAAAATCAAGGAGCCCCAAGACGAAGAGTTCGTCGGTAAGCCTTTTTTCACAGCCATAAAGATGTTGAAGGCCGGTGAGACAGGCGAAGGCAGTGAGCTTGACGATGCGCTCGAAGGAATGGAGGAACTGTCTCATGACATTTACTATGGTCTCAAGGTCACCGAAGACCCGGAGGTCTTGAGGGCACTGTTCTGTATGATGGGTGATTCCACGGCGACCACTCCCGCGGGTGCCATACCCCGTGATCACCAAGCAGCCGCTATTCTAGGAGCCTCTCTACAAAACAACGCAGCGGCCCTGAAAGAGGTCACAAAGCAGTGGTCTGGTCTGATGGAGGCCAAGTGCCCTGCTAGCAGCAAATCTCTCAAGGAGTCTCTCTACTCATCTCTCGTACCTTCTCATGTTCCATCCTCGATCGACACCAGGACACTAGCTTCCACGGTGAAGGCCAAGGTTGGAGCCATCAACGGTCTCATGAAGAGCGATATCATCCGAGCAGACTTCCTCAAGAATGATGGCATGAAGCTTCTCCTCGAAGTTCTCGTGCCTGTAGGCAACGAATGGGGTACAACTCAGCGCAAAGTTGGACAGTTGGTCCTCGACACGTTTTTGGACGAGGATATGGGCGCCAAGCTTGGTCAGTGGCCCCGAACAGAGCGAACCAGCGATGCAAAGTGTCGAGTATTTGAGACAAGCACCGAAGAGGGGTGCTGGGATTATCATGTTGCGAGAATCTTGAAGGAGAACAAGAGGGACAGCAGCCACTGGAGCCGGGACTTACATGACCGGCTTGCGGCACTGAGGAAGAGCGGCAAGGTTCCGCCTCGACCTGAACTGTAGAACCTTTGCGTACACGGGTATTTAAAGAATACAAATCCTATTTTTTCTTGGTAAAAATCTAAAATCTGCCATGTCTTGTGATATTGTGGTTCAAATTGGTGGTGGATGTTATGGGTGAATTGTTCCCCCCACTGGCTGGGTTAGCAATGAATGGCCGCCCAACAAGCAAAGAATTTCATGGAGACTTTACCTTACACCATCCCACTTACACTCTTACAGCATCAACATCCACATATCACTTCTTGAGACCCCAGTTCAGCCCTATAAATTGTTTCAATTATTCATTTCCGTCTAGATGGATCAATCAGCATCTTTCCGAGTAAAGTCTCATCATAAAGGTCGTGGCATCTTCTCCACCAAGCCCTTTGCTCCAGGCGATGTTATCCTCCCATTTACACCCACGATTCTCATCCCCTCACTTTCTCACATAAACACTATCTGCAGCCATTGCTTTAAACAAGCAGAAGTGCGCGCCTGTTCCAGATGCCATGCTGTGTCCTACTGCGATTCTGCTTGTCAAGCGGCAAACTGGACGGCTATCCACTCCAAAGAGTGCAAGGTTCTGCGCAAGGTCACCGAACAAGGGCGCCCGGGACTACCAACGCCTATACGTGCAGTTGTCCAAGCGCTGGTCAAGCCAGAGATTGGTAATGCTATAGAGGATCTGGAGGGCAATGCCGCGTCTTGGCGGAAGAGTGAGAAATGGGCGGATATGGAGATGATGGCTATGGGCGCGAGTGCCTTTGCTGGGCTGGGAACAAACCAAGAGGATGTCCAAAAGGCACTGAACATTCTCTTCAAAGTAAGGAGGCAATTGACAGCTGTGTGCCGCCATTCGCTAATAACACATAGATCCAAACGAACGCTTTTCACAGATACGACACCGATCTGGGCCAAGTGGGAATCTTTCTAGGACCAAAGCTTGCAATGGCGAACCACTCCTGTATCCCAAATGCTTTGGTGCAGTTTATCGGCAGGAAAGCTATACTGAGGGCGGAGAGACCGATCAACGTCGACGATGAGATCGAAATCTCCTACACAGGTGTGTCTTCAGGTCTCGGATTTATCGATTGACCTTGACTAACAACAACCAGATTACACATTCCCTCTGTCAAAGCGAAAACAGGCACTTGCGCCATACTTCTTTGACTGTATGTGTCTGAGATGTGAAAAAGACCTCAACGTGTACCAAGTATGCGCTGACTCGCCTATCATCGACATGAATCGCCATAGTCTTGTCGCGGATGTTGGTAAACTTGGTCGACATCCTGGAGCAACAGACTCGAACAAAGTTTCAGCGGCGAGAAGACACAGTGAAGGACTTTCTGAACTGCTAGACGAGAAAGATTCAGCTGGCTCGTTGGAAACTCGCCGCGTATCTCTACGGAAACGCTACCAGCGTTGTAGAGGACTGGCCGCCGAAGACATGTGGGCGGTATCACCACTACCACAACTGTTGTCAGAAATATCTATCCTGTACGCCGAGGAAAGTAATTTTGTATATGCTTTGGTAACGGCATGCTTTATCACAACTTCCTGCGACTCCTATCGACATGTCCTACCTTACCACCCGGTCCGCATCAAGGGTCTTTTACTCGTTGCCAAACTCCTAGCCAACACAGCAGCAGACACAGCCTCCCTTGGAAATTCTCAAGCGGTAACAATCAAGGGGGACTTCAACCAAAGGGCTCTGCAGACACTTCAGGACATCGACCAAGTGTCGCTGTGCCAGATGTTGCTCATCATGATTTTCAAGTCTGTTCCCAAGGGTTATGTGCAAGAGTGGGAGGTCTCGATCACTGCAAAGCAGATGTTGGATGATATAAACCAACTGCCAGGAAGAGATCAAGAGTCATCACTGATTAATGATTGGAGAAAAGATCCTGAAGCAGGTCAAGCGCGGGCCTTCTTTGAATACGCTGTAGTGAAACAAGTCGATGCCCTGGCTAACCTAGGGTTAGAGGTACTCAAGATGGATTTTGGACAGTGAGAGGAATGGATTCATGGATACAAAGCGTTCAAAAAAATTTTTTTGAATATATAGAGCAAATATCTTTGGAATATGAAGTGATCAGCCTACCATAAAGGTATTAGTTACCGTTATACACTGTTATTGTGGTTGGCGTCTTAGCACTACTATTAGTCGATCTTTCAGTGAGCTTCCAGGCTTCCATGCCCCCCACTTTCCGCAGTCCCTGGATGGAAAGAACGGTCTTGCAGCTCAAAAGGTACGTACCTTTTCGCATGGCAAATGCTTTCTGCATTCTTGACTTTGATCGTCAATGATTTTTACTTCCTTACAACTTCTTGAAATCACGACGTAAATCTTTCTACGTCTTTATTTATAGCGGCGCATTGTCTGCGCTCGCACAAATTCACCATGGGTAAGAAATCAAAGAGAAAAGCCGCCCAACTCGTCGACAAAACCCTTACCGTCCTAGGAGCCGACCCAGTCCTCGACACCACCGAAAAGTCCTCCTCCAACGAGCACAACGATGTTCAGCAGCCAGACAAGTTCGACGAGGGTATAGCCGTGACAACCGCGGTCGCAAAACTCGAGACTGCTACTTCGACACAAAGCGATAGCAGTCTCAAGCGCTCCAAGCCTCATGAGGATGACGACGAAGGAGAATGGCAGGTCGTTTCGCGAGCTGCCAAGAAGCTCAAGAAGATCCCCAAGCCAGGCAAGAATTATCCCACGATTACCTTTTCGCCCAACGCGCGGCTCCAATCAAAGGTCAACATCAGTCAACTACGAGATCTGGTAACTTATATCTTCGCCGACGGTTCTGGTCCCCAGTGGGTTGGCGTTACCCACCGTCCTGCCTTCCGAAAGATTGTGGCTATTATGATACCCGGTGTTGAGGAAGCTATGTTCAAACACACAGTCGACTTTGACACTTACAACGATATTGCGAAGGGAAACGACACTATTTCCACATCGCCCGACGACTATTATCCCAGGGAGTTGAAGGAAGAGCGTCTACCAACAGCACTGCAGCCTTTCGCAAAAATGTTTACACACTTGTGGCCTGTCAAGACCCCAGGCGATGACCGTCATGGAAAGATGCATTCACCACTGGCCGCCTTTCTGACCGCCCCTGCTCCTAAGGAAAAGAGTGGGCAGAAGAAAGGTCCCAAGCCAGCATCCGAACCCCAAGGGTGGAAGAATGAGAGGACATCCATCAACGAGTTTCTTTGTACTGTCGACGACCTAAGTGACAATGGCTATCTGGTTCATCCAGCGATGCTAGAAGGTGCCGCCAAAGACAATTTCGTCCTTCCTCCTGGCTGGGTGATCACCAATGTAGATAAGTTTGAAGACGGAGAACCCCCTAAGGACGAAGTTCAAAAGGGTAGTATTACGGCAGGACGAGACGTCTTGGCTCTGGATTGCGAGATGTGCATGACTGGGGAAAACGAATTCTCCTTGACGCGAATCAGCATAATCGATTGGGTCGGCGAAGTGGTACTTGACGAGCTTGTCAAGCCTGATAAGCCCATCATTGACTATGTCACCCAATTTTCGGGCATCACAGAAGAGATGCTTGCACCTGTTACAACTACGCTACATGATATTCAGCAAAAGCTCCTCGAGTTGTTAACTCCCCGCACAATCCTAATAGGACACTCTTTAGAGTCAGACACCAAGGCTCTTCGCATCTCCCATCCCTTCATCATCGACACCTCCATTATCTACCCTCATCCTCGCGGACCTCCTCTCAAGTCCTCTTTGAAGTGGCTCGCACAAAAATACCTATCGAAGGAAATTCAAAAAGGCGGCGCAAACGGCCATGACAGCATTGAGGACGCCAAGACATGCCTCGACCTGGTTAAGCAAAAGTGTGAAAAGGGAAAGACCTGGGGAACATCCGACTCCCAGGGAGAGAATCTATTCCGCCGTCTTGCACGGGCCGGAACCTCATACAAGGCTCAAGGGGGCGCTGCAGGAGGCCTTGAAGTGGGCAAAACAAGCGCTGCTATTGATTGGGGTGACCCATCCAAGGGCGCAGGAGCCGGCGCGACACATCAGCTGGGTTGCAAGAACGACGAGGATGTGACCAACAACGTGATCCGTGCCGTGCAAGGAGACCCTGACGGCCTCGAAATCCGTGGCGGCGGCGTCGACTTTGTTTGGGCGAGAATGCGTGAGCTTGAGGCCCTCCAAGGCTGGTGGAACCGCAACCGTGTCGAAAACACAAACAGCGACGGCGGTCCCCCCGAAGAGTCCGAGGAACCCTCGGACAAATCCCAGCTCGAGCAGGCGTTGGTCCGTTTCACAGAGCGTATTCAACGCATCTATGATGCCTTGCCGCCCTGCACGGCCTTCATGCTGTACAGCGGTTCAGGCGACCCACGCGAAATGTCTCGCCTGCAAAAGGTGCACGCGCAGTGGCGCAAGGAGTACAATACCCCTGGTAAGAACTGGAACGACCTCAGCGTCAAATGGACAGACGTCGAGGACCAAGAGCTGAAGGAAGCGGCGAGAAGGGCTCGGTCAGGCATTGGTTTTATCACAGTGAAATGACGATTGTACGGACCGAGTTAGCATAGAGACTTTGATGTAGACAGACACAAACCAGTTCAGCTATTAAAGAGTAGAAACATGGGACAGTAATAATGGCTGCTTCCATAAAATGTGTAAAACAAATACACATGTCAAGAAGAAACCACATTTTGCAGTTAAGGATCATTACAACTTCTCATTAGGATTTTATCAAATGTAAACCCTGGTTCTTGTCCCATCGTCTCAGGATGGGCATATCCAGACCCTTGACAAGATATTCCCCCCTAAAAAATTATATATGCCAACCACACTCATTTCCAATACAATCTACTACAAAATCACGAAGTAGATAGCATGGATGAGCTTCCATATCGACCGCCCCTTGTGTAAATCCACTCCTCGGACCAGCTTTTTTGTTACGCCAACGCTAGTATGGACATTCTCAAAAAGTACAAATCCCAAAGATACAAAGAAAAGAAGAAAACCAGGTCCCAGTCAGACCAAATATGCCACGAAATCCATGTAAAACGCCTGCCCTTTCGCTTGTACTTTCGTAGCTTGTGTTTCGCCGCAAGTCTCTACGGCTGTGATTGAATGTGTATGATCCATAACCAAAAATGAAAGAAAGAGAGAGGTGGGAGCATGTGTGCTCGTGTGCAAGATCCCGTGGACCTTGATCTATAGATCGTGTACATAACGTTTAACCCTGAGGGTAACCAAACAAAAAGGAAATAATATTAAGATGTAACCCGTAAAGGGTGTAGTGGATGATGTTTGTGGAGGGGGGGAGAGAGAGAATGTCATAACGGGCAATCGCGTTAGGAAACAACACCGTTTGTTTGGTTGTGACGCCAATCAATATGCCATGATCAAGTGCGAGGTCTCATAGGGAGGTCTTCGACAAGCTCAGCAGAGCTGCCGAGCAAATCCACGTCACGGTGTAACGGGTCAACTCGGCTGACACCATGCTGCGACACCATGCCAAAACTGGCCGGTCGCTCCTCGATTGATGAGCCGAAGTCAATTTGTGTGAATTCCCCTGGGAACTCTATGGACGAGTTGGACGACAACCGCTTTTGGGAGTTCGTACGTTCGAACGGTAGACGAGAGGACCCTGATAATGTAGCTCGGTGGTGACTCGAGGCGCGGCTTACTGCATCATGATCCCGCCACTGTGAGTCGAAGGATATTGTTGAGCCGGGCATATTCATCAGGTTAAGGGACGGTGCCCGGCTGTGACTGTGATCACTGCTACCTGCGAAGTGGCCCGACGCACGCTTGGAGCTCTTTCGAGGGATTTCCGGGGCATCATCCTCAGCTTCGCGCAGTAGGATATGTGGTGCCTTGGATAAAGATTTGCTCGGCTCTCTTGGGACGCTCTCGCTGCCGACACTAAAGGTTCGCTGTGGCCGCTCCAAAACTGGGCTGTCTGGTTCAGAGTCCTGAGGATCGCCATTGTCGTCAAGAAGAGCACTCTGTGGTTGGCGACCAGGTGAGCGCCTTGGCTGAGGCTCATCTTCGTCATCAGAGTCGATAGGTCCGTTTCGTAGCACGCCCATAGCCACAGGAATGCCCTCGGGGGGTGACTCTCCACCATTCCTGGCCATCATGGCGGGAGGCATCCGCGAGCTTCTGACAACCTCGAAACCCTTGCCCTTCTCTTTCGTCTTACCGCCAAGCAGAGTTCGGAACCATCCTGAAGCGGTAGCCACAGGTCCCGTGGGATCAGCAGGCCCAGTTCCAAGTTTTCGGCCTGGACCATCGGAGTTCAGGGCTGGTCCACGAACACCATAGTAGAAGTCCACTTCGCGAGTAGCATAGTCGGGTCGGTTTGGAGGAATACTGACTTGAGAATACCCAGCAGGAGGAGGAGGGGCCGGTGTTGGTCCTCGAGAAATATCTGCGCCCATGTCTGCAGGGTCGCCCAGGGCTCCCAAGCCTCCCGGCTGGCTAATTCTTTTGACATCTGGGGGACTCGAGGCTCCAGGTCCTTCCGAATGTATGGATCCAGTTGCCTCGCGCCGTCTTCTGGGTGGTCGATAGTACGGGTCGGCGGCATCCATTGATTGTGTCGGATGATGACGGGCTGCGTTGGGCGAAGGCAAGAAAGAAAATGTACTCCTCTCTCCAGGCGTGTTAGGCATATATGAACTGCTGCTATCGATGCCATGCGGCATGCCGGAATAGACGTCGATGCTGTCGAGGGCTGAGCTGCTTCTATGCCGAGGGTTCATGAGTCCACCGAGACTAGCACCAGACTCACTACGAACCCTTCCGCTAGGCATAACATATCCTGACTTGCCACCATCGTCCAGGTCCAACATTGCGGCAGTTGATAGCTGGCTGGCTCGGGATGGGCCGGTGTTACGATGCTGTGTGTTGCGGCGAGACAGTTGTCGCGCACCAAAGATCTTTGTGAGTCCTCCACGGGTCAGACCTCGAGCGTCATCTCCACCCGCACCGAGCATGCGAGCCGTGACCTCAATGATGGTCTGCAGAGCGTTGAGGAAGAAGCCAAAGATCAGAGCGGTGCCGTGAAGACCCAGAATGATGTATCCTATCCAACCCTTATCTCCCTCAGACACATCAAGTGTAGGTACAAATGCTACCATTAGTAGGATCGATACGAGACGAAGAGAGCCAAACAGCGTGTGATAAGCGTTCATCGCTGTTGATCGCTGGAATGGCCGGAAAGCATGGATTGTGAGAATGTGAATGACCTCGCAAATGGCAAGCAAAACAACTTGAGCAATACCGCTTGGTTGAACTGCACCCACAGTAATGCCCCTGAGAAACGTCAAGAAAACGGGGATGAGGGCGAATGCAGCAGCCTCGTCAGAGTAGGTGTTGTACAGCGGCCCATACAAGAGTACAGTGGGTAAGTCATCGTAAAGGACTGATTTCGGTCTTGTCCTAATGATGAGATAGAAGAGATAAGAGGCAAAAATGATGAGGAAGATTAAAGTGACGACAGCGAGAGCAATGGTGTAAGTCGGAGAGTCACCCGCAGTGACGAGCTGAAAGCATGACAGAGCAACAATGGGGAACAGAAAGTAGTTGAAGACAATGCGGACGGCATTGCCGACGGAAAAGGGGACGTTCTTTGAGCGCAAGTCTTCCTCGGGTGTGTTGTTGATCTTGCGAAATAGCCACTGAACCGCGAATCCTCCCTGGACGAGCACGGTCACTGAGGCGATGCACACGCACAACCAAACCATCATGCCAGCCCAAATATCTCGGCTTTCTGCCATGCCAACCAACTGGCCGAGCTCCTGGAGTCCATAGGTAGCATTGGTGACATAGATGCCATCCACGACGCTTTGCCATGAAGGGGCATCGGCAACGAAGCTTTCGTTAAACATCAGTGTGGACCATGCCATCTGACTGACGATAGGTTGATAGAAGCCGGGGTAGTCAAGCGTAAGACTGCCGCTCAGCGCAATGAATTGGATATACTGAAGACAATCGCCAAAACCAGGGGTAACGAGGCGGAGTAAGTCAACATCGCGTCCATAGTTTGAGGTCCAGTGGAAGACATCGGTTGAGCCCCAGGGGCTGAATATGGCTGAGAAAGAAACTGCGAAACCTGTGAAGAGCAACACAATCATGGGCAGAAACTTGAGCAGCCACGAGAGACCCCCGAGATCAGGAGTTATGGCCATAGAAACGCAACCGATCTGTGGGGCCTCACGAGTTCCGTCAACGATGGACATGCTTGGTGCTAGGGACGCAAAGGCATATGATGCGTATGCGTCCCAAGTGATGTTGAGGGAAGGCAACTTGTACGCATCACTGTGGATTTTCGATTAGTTTGCTGTCCACGAATGAACTCACGGTGTGGTGTAGCCACATACCTGTAATCAACCTCGTCAAAGTAGGGACCGAGTGGGCATGAACCGTTGACCAACGAAGTATTACAGAAATTAAACCTTTGATTGTACGGGGCATAGGTCAAGAAGTTCACCCTTGGGAAGTAGGTCGTCGCAGTCCGGTAGCCGCTTTGGGGGAGCTCAGCAATTTTGCCATTGATATCATTGTCGTCGGTCCAGGAAGTATCATTAGGTCCAGGCAGTTGGCTCGTCGTTCGAGCACCTGTGACATTACCCCACACGATGACACGGAGGCTGTGTTTATCGTTCTCGATATCGAATACGGCGTCGGCATATAGGGGGACCCATTGTAGTCTTGTCGGTTCGTGCAAACGGTAGGCGTCGCTGAGGCAGTTTGTAAAAGGAATCCTCACGGCATAGGCGGGCGATACAGCGTGCAGTGCGATGAGAAGAGCGACTAATATACTTTTGGAGAATTGCGATATCGTGCTATGTCGAGGGACCCATGCCCTGTGTCGAGGGGCAACTTGTGACATAATTGTGGAATGTCGCTGCTGCTGATGTGAGTGATTAGATGAATCTACAGTGACGAGAGCATCAGGCGCAGAGCCAGAAAATAGGCGTTCCAATGGCCGTGCCACATGTCGCCTCCCAGGCAAGCCTTGGGCGAGGTCGTGGTAAGGTGTGCGAGAGCAGCAATCGACGGGTTGTTGACCGGCTAGACCAGGCTGCATAGCTTCAAGTTTATGTTATCTAGAAAGCTGAGATAATCAAGATTGAGTTGCCGACAGGGACTAGTAGCCCAAGGCGGATGGGAGAGGTTGAAGCTGTCAGGGCGAGAGCAGTCGAGTTAGATCGGATCGGGGTGTTCGTGGTGGCTCAGACTGAGATCATCTTGGTTGTCGAGGAAGGGTAAGCCGACGGATGGTTTGAGACCAACCAGCAAACGACGGATGCAATTCTCGAAACGGCAGTGGACGACGATACGTTTAAGACGACCACGGATCAGATCAAATGGCGAAAGCTACTAGAGCTACCTAGGTAAAAAGGATGCTGATAGAGACTACTTGAAACACAGGATAGAGAAGCGAAGCGAAACGGTATCGAGCGATGGATGGGATGGAACGTGAACGAGCGAGCGAGCGAGCGAAAGTGAGAAATTAATCCAGGTTGATGGAGGATGAGAAAAAAAGAATGAGATCGAATTAAGCAAGGGAAAAAAAAGAATGCAAAAAAAGGGTAAAGGGTAAAGGGACCCAACAAGCAGCCAGCCCAGCCCCAGGTGGTGTGCTTGTGCTTGTGCTTGTGCTGTGTGCTGCGCTGTGCTGTTGCGCGTGTGTCAGTTCTGCGTGCGTGCCTTGATCCTGAACGGGCTGTGATGGGGTTTCGTTTTCTTTTTTTGGGGGCCCAGGAAAGAGATGGAGCAGGAGCGAGTGGGAAAATGTGACGGGGAACCAATCCTCCTTCACCATGACAAGGGTATTGCCTGATCGGGTCGGAGTACCTGGTACCTACTTCTAGTCGGGGCCGACCCAGCACGGGGGAAGGAACCTCCTCGGGCGGGCTGTAATACGGGTGCAGCACGCTAGAAGCAGCCTGTAAGGACTCCCCTTAAAACAGGACTGATCACCTGGGAGGTCCTGTATGATGTATGGAAGCGTTGACGATCCCCCTGTAAAGATCTACAGCATAAGTGGGTTATTCTTATACGTGTTGCGTGTATCACCTCTTTTTCATCTGTCCGCAGCTCGGTAACTTGATCAAGTGAATATTAGCATTTCCCCCTTGACGAGCAGGAAGCTCAGTCCAAACCGAAAGAGAGAAAAATGTCGACACCTGGCCTCGAGTGAGATTTTGTGGAATGAATAAAAGGGTCGCTTTTGGTGCTAACGAAGCTGGGTCGATGGGTGTTGTGGCTGGGTCGACGCTAAGAGCCTCCACAGTCCTATCTTTATCTCAGGTCATCTTGGATCGAGCCATGGATGTATGCTTATCAGGAGAAGGGTGATTATTGTGCTACCATGGTAATAAGAGTTGTGGTTAACTGTGGCATGCCAGGTGACTTTGTGAGGCACTTGAGATCCGATACTCTACTTATTACAGCTAATAGGTTCGTGATTGTGCCACTACAGCACATTAATCCAGAGCCACATTGTTGCCAGAGTGAGCTGAGCTCTGCAAGTACCCAGTACTTGTTTCCTGCAATTCTCGTAAAACAAATTCCCCTCCAATCCCAATCTGCGCTAGCTTGTGACGTTTGGTATAAAACGTCATGGCGTGCGGCTTAGATTCAACCCGAGATGGAGTTTCCATTTCGACGGGCTACTAAAACGGGCAAAGGCCGTTCGCCAAATCATAAAACCTCTTGTTAGTCGTTGTCGGCCTTTTTTCCCCTCTTGAATGATATGAGTATATTTCTTCATCACAATATATGTGTGTCTCATAAACTGGTCATCATGACTCCGAAGCTTCCATATATCGACAGAACCTGGATTAAATTAAAAAATTAAAATACAAGTTTGATTGCAATCCTCGTTTAGGAGCCAGGACATGCAAGGAGTCCTTCTCGGGTCAGCCACAGCCACGATGGAACGAAGCGCATATTACCATCAAGTTTCCTTTTTACTGTGCCTTTCTTCTCTCTCATGTTCTCATACAACGTTGTATATAACGCTGGGCTCTATTAATATGAGCCGCCTGACTGCCTATCTCGAGACGTTCCATTGGACGCCATCTCATGTCTGCTTACTTGCTACACAGGAGGCGCATCGAGAACCGTGGCCATCTCGCCGTCCAGCTGAATTCATGAGATCTGAGCAAGCAAGGCAAACATGTGAGTCATGACAGCATTAAACCAAACATCATGCGTTTGTTCCAGTGCCAGTCGGCTCACTCTTCTCCTATCTTTCTTTTCTGTCTTTTCATGCGGAGCAATCGCAGATACGAGCCTGAGCTAGAACCGGCACTGGAGCTGATGAATATGAGCATTGGTAATTCCCTTCTCATCTTGGCGACCCTTTTTCTTCACATTGGATTGGCCCTATCCACATGCGCTGACCGTTTATTTTGGCGAGCCCCGGCAGGGTTGACTTAACTTAGTGTCAAAGTTTATAGGTGGGCGGACTAGCCGGGGTGCTATTTTGAGAACCTACTAACCTGGATCCATCAATCATCCCATCCCCATGTACTCATTCACTCTCCAACATACCTAAAGGTTCTCTTAATTTATTCACCAGATCTCCTCACTAAAACACGCAGAACCTAAACACCCAAGCACTAGCCTACTAGGGTAGATATAAGAGTAAATGTTCACAGAACGACTAGGTTCAGTACGGTAGTCTACGGCAGTTATTCCAGCATCCCAACCTTCCTCTGAGTATCAAGTCTTTTCTTCAATCTGCTCATCGCTGATTGAGCAGTATTGCTAATGGTTGCTAGGAATCTGGTTTTAGTACGGATACTCTGTACAGCGAGCAGATGGGTAGGTGGTATACTTGTGTATCCATCCCTCCACTCCATCTCCATTCATCCATATCCCCGGCACTTTCCAGCAATTTCCAAGCTTACAGAATCATCCCCATGTCAATATTTCACACATTTATAGCCACGCCGTTGGAAACCCGTGCAAAGACAAGTGTTAGTTATGTCATCATCACAGGGTTTCCGTCAACAGGCGATATCTCCAGTGGTCCCCTAAAGCAGATCAGAATCTCATCATCAACGACACCCTCTTGGGCCTTAGCACGGTCTCAGCATCACACCCAAACCTAGCCAGCCACCAACCCAACCGTGGCATGACATGTATCTTGATATCGTGTTTCCCTCTACCATGGTGTGCAGTACAGTTCCTCACTCTTCAAGCCCGAGTCCCTAAAGGGCCACGCGGCTGGCGTACAGAGATTAACACATTCGATTGCAGCTTGTCTCGCAACTCGACCGTTCCATTGGACATGTAATGATGTTCGTGATGCATATTTGCTCACAAGTACTGTAGCATTTGACCAAGACGCTGGTCTCTCTCGTAAATCGTCACATGCCTAATCGCATCGCTGGCGCAACTTCTCCACATGCCACACATCATCATCTTGAACAACTCCTATGTAAATACCCTATAGAACTGTGCAGGTATGCACGCGTTGCATACCTCTAGCCGAGAGTACTCCAGCAATGTTTCAGAATTGGCCCCGCGGCTCCCGGCATGTCACTAACTGGATCGGGTTGCTTTGTCTTGGATTCAAACATCATTAGCCTCAGCCTTAGTTCCATTATTAAGTTGACTATCTACGTAGCTTCATTTCTGTCTTTGATCTCCTTAGTCGTTCAGTCGTACAAGCAATCTCCGCAAGCAAGTGCCCTTCTTTGTCTTCTTTTCTCCATTGACCCGTGTTAATTATAAAAACTGAGCAATCACCATGATGAAGCTCCCACAGTAAGGCATATGCTATTGGGCCTTGGCCAGGAACAAATGTCACGCTTTCGATTTGCCCTTCGCTCCAGACCGCAGCATGTACTCCACCTCGATTGATGAATCCCCGCTCAACCATGATTCCGTGGCATGCCTCAGCAGCCCGTCCACTTTGTCAACTTCTGCCATGTTGTCGAACCGTATGGCAGAATCCTGCTCAGCTGCTCGGCTTGATCTCATAAATTCCAGAGCCGCATTTATGAGCGCGCTCATTTGAATCCTGGTATTGGCGGATAGATTCACTGTGAGATCGGCCTGAGGAATTGTTTCAAGCGGGAGCTTCTTTGACGCAACACGTTTCAGCTGTCCTCCTCCTGTACGGATGCGTTGTCTTTTGATGAGAAGGTGTCTAGGGTCTGGCTCTTCGTCTGTCGGAGTTGTGATGCTCGAGTCATGTCGTTGTCGTTTGGCTGGCCTCGGGTTGGTGTCTCCATTGAATGAGTCTTGACTATGACCCAACACTTGGTAATGCTCATTCTGGGTCTCATTGTCGGACCTCTCTTCTCGTGGCGGTGGTGTTCTCATCAGCAACGCCTGTATGGAGTGGGACCAGTGGATATCATTCTGTTGTTCACTAGCTTCACCAAGAGGTGTTTGACCCTGTGACTCCTCGACAGATAGCCTAGGCTGTGAGTAGGCTTGGGATAAGAGTTGTCCTTGATCAGGAGGTTGCTAACCTTCCTGGTCTTCGGAATTTGCGTGAACGTTGTGTGACCAGTCCTTTAGGTGTGCGTCCGAGCTGTCGCGACTGGTCGGGACATTTCTGCGACCGCCCAATCCGTTTCCACGTCCAATTTGCTCAGATCGACGTCTGTTGTAGGATGCAGCCGGTCCACTTCCCACATGAATGCGACTTTGCCTCTGTCCTTGGTCGCCTGTTCTGTTTGGTGATGGCACCATGCTACTTTGAGATGGCCGTTGGCTTCGAGTCAAAATGTTGGCCGAGTTACGACGTGAATCACGACGAGTTGAATTGTCGGTACGTCTGGGGTCCGAAGGCGGAGGAGTTTGTAGATTTGGCAACAATTCCAGCCCCGTGTCAAGGTTGGAGGATTGTCGCGGCCTTGTTAGTGGTCGGAAGGGGCTGTTCGGCATACGAGGAGGGACCATACGGCGTGGAGATGTGCGAGGAGAAGGAACAAGAGCTGGCTCGATAGGAATGAGCTCTACCAGTGATTCACCGTCGCTAAATTCCTCCTCCTCCTCCTCTTCTTCTTGAAACGTGTTGACCTTCGACTGCGTCAATTCCTTTAGTGGACGACGATTAGTCTCAGAAGGGCTTTCTAGACTGTTCCCGAACTGAGTGTTCTCAGGTGTGGCGGTCTCGTCTGTTGCGATAACGATCGGAGTGTCTCGCACAGGGAGAAAATAAGAACCAATGTCCTCTGAGCGACGGCCTAGGGTCATCGTCCTACGCCGAGAATGAGAATATAATTGCTCTTTAGGTGGTGAGGCTGTCCGACGGGGTGTTACCTGGACATGAACCAGCCCGTCTGTGCCATCGATGTCGGTGGAATCACTGTCCCTGCGTGAAAGATTGATACACAATTTTGTTCTCATCATCTGCTGGATTCTTTCGCTTTGATTAGTGTCGCTGATCACATTGTTAATTTGGTGTCGTGTTTTGCTTGGCGAAGGTGAGCGGGCGAAAGCGCTAGGAATAATGCTCTCGTTGTTCCTAAACGCGCCAGAATTTCCAACGAGTAACCTTTCGAACTCGTCATTAAGGGGTTCGATAAGATCTTGGTTAGATGATAAGCTTTCATGCCCAGTCTTGCTCTGAAGTCTTCCCTCGCCTCCGTTTGCTTTTGGGGCTTTCAAAGCTCCGGCTGCGGTTGTATGAGTATTATCTGCTGGCATGGTTTTGTTTTGCATCCCTTTACTGCCCGGGACCTTCTTAGCGTAGATGGCGTCGCAAAGAGCTTGAAAACAACTGATGACCGCTGGCTCGTTATCAAACATCACTTCGTCCTTCAGCTGCGACACATTGGGGTCGTATGAGCCTGGTGGGCATTGGATGCTGATTTGTAGAAAGGGGTTTGCAGGCGCCCGTGAACTATCGGGCGAGCCAAAGATTTTAGAGATGCTCGACTTGAAGACGGATACCAGTTTTTTCCCAGTGCTCCTAGTAGATGAAATGGGCCGCGAGTCAACCGAGATGAAAGCACCCTTGCCTTTTATGGCCTGAACATCGCTGCTAGGTCGTGGTAGTAGGGCCGTGATTCTCAAAGTTCCCAGTTGCTCCCCTGTTGAGCCACATTCAACGTTTGAATCAGACGATACCTCGACAAGCTGAGCAGCAAGCGTGTGGCCAAAAATCTGAGTGATGGCCTCCTGCGCATTCGATGGCGGGCAAGGAGAGTAAGACCACGGCTGGCTTGAAGGACTGGACACTTTGAATGATATCTTGAGATAGGGAATTGCTATCGCATAGCTTTCCAAGAGGCGTTGGATCTCAGCCAGAGACCTTCGGCTCGTCTTAATAGCATTCTGTCTGCGGACGGTGAATTTATCAAACAAGTTTGTAGCTTGGACAGTGGTTCCGATTGTGCCAGATACTGGCTGTTTCTTGCTGACACCGCCCGTATTTGCTTTCAACATCAGAAGTGATGCAATCGGATCTTGTGCGGTTCGAGTTGTGATCTTGATTGCTGCCGTTTCAGTCGCACTGGCGAGGGCCTCGCCTCGAAAGCCTAGCGTTTTGCCGCCGTTTTGATGAAGCTCATCATAGTTTCGGATTTTGCTTGTATGAGATCGGCATCCTAGAAATTGAAAGTCCTCAATCTGTATTCCGTGGCCATTATCTCGGACTTGTATCTTATCGACAGTGTTTGGCGCAATCGTGATCTCAACGGAAGTGGCACCTGAGTCGATGCTGTTGTCAACAAGTTCTTTGACAACAGAAAGAGGATCAGGAAGCTGATGCGAGGATCTCAGGCGATGTGCCGAAGATGGCGGTAGCTGAGATATTGACATTATAGCGGTGGAGATTTCTTGAAGATTTCTTGAATTGTGTGATAAGAGCTTCGGTGCCGTTTATGCTGTATTGAGACACAGCATCTGGTTGCCTGAGAGACTAACACAGATCATGGGTCAAGGATCATGTGGATAATGCTGGTGGAGATGTATAAGAGGAGGAATTAATGCAATGCGTGTTAGCGATGGAAGAAGATGAGAGTAAAAGGCAGTGATTCATCTCGTCTACATAACAAAATTAATTACGCACACGAAGAAGGAGGTTCCAAGTCCGCATGATGTTTCCTTCCTCAATTTGGCACAGTACCAACTAAAGAACACAATACTCAATCATCAACGGGCAAGGGCGGGCGGCTTAGAGCTTAGAGATACTTAGGAAAGTGCGATCAGGTACGTACCTCATCAGTCCCTGCATCTTGTCCCAACCTCAACTTAGCACCTGTCCCCTGTGACGTGACCTAGAAACCCCGCTACAAGCCCCGCGTCCTTCATCCGGACATTCCAAGCTTTTGTTTTACCTTGGAACTAACTTAAACCATTTGTCTTTTGGCTAGGTAGCTAGATCCCCTTCGAAAGCATTGCCTCAATTGCTGAAAGCTACAACTCTATTGCATTACCTGAACATATCACGACTTTCATCTCGCCATAATGTCTCTCAAGGGCCCCTCTCCTCAGCACCACGACGGCTCCGGTCTGCGCATCGGCATCGTCCACGCGCGCTGGAACTCGACAATCATTGATCCTCTTGTTACTGGAGCCAAGGAGAAGCTCCTGGCAGCCGGCGTCAAGGAGTCTAACATTGTCATTCAATCCTGCCCCGGCTCCTGGGAGCTGCCCATCGCCGTCCAACGGTAAGCTTCTGCACTGCCTGTACGTAGAACAAGTTGCTGACGCATTGCCTTACTCCAGCCTCTTCTCTGCTTCCCAGATTCAGGGCACCTCAACTGGCGGACCCTCAGCTGGCGACCTTCTGGCTTCATCTACCACCGATCTCACTTCGCTCTCTGCTCCCTCCGGTGCTTTCGACGCCATCATCGCCGTCGGCGTTTTGATCAAGGGCGAGACTATGCACTTTGAGTACATTGCCGAGTCAACCTGCCAAGGCCTGATGCGCGTGCAGCTTGACACCGGTGTGCCCGTCATTCTTGGTGTCTTGACCGTACTCACCGAGGACCAAGCCAAGGCTCGCGCCGGAGTTGATGGCAAGGGTCACAACCACGGCGAGGACTGGGGAATGGCAGCTGTTGAGATGGGAGTCAAGAGAAAGGAGTGGTCCAACGGTACCATCGATGGTTAAAAAAGATAGATACATAAACGAGAAATCACAATGCAAGTATAACCAATGCAAATCAATGCATATACGTCAGATAAAGGTATGGCCAGTGCACACGCATGGATGGAGATGAATCTCGTGTTATAAAAGTGACCTCCCAATTAGTCAATTACCGGCATAAAGATTTATCTATCATGCGCCAGGGAGCCGGTGCCTGTCATATCTTCCCCGCAGACGCCCTCGTGAAAAGCACACTTTCTAGAATATACAATTGTATGAGGCTCTCCAAACGAAGGTTGAGCTATTCCAACCTGTGGATATCCAGATGCAAAAAATAAAAGCATATAAACCAATCTTGACCTCCTTCTCTTTTGTAGTAATTTCTCAACAATATTGACCTTTTGATTATATCCTTGTTCCAAATTCGCTTCCTAGTCCTTTCTTTGACTTCCACATGCTGCGCTTCTTATCGCGCTTTGCCTTCATCGCCTCCCATCCCTCCTCGTCATCGTCGTCTGACCCATCACCGGTGGTGACGATGTTAATAGTCGACTTCGTCTTGGGTTCGTCCCAGTGACCAAGCGCTCCAGACATGGTGCTAGTTCGTCGATGTGGCTCGGGAACAGCTGCGGCCGGCATCTGTGACACAGGCCGGTAACGGCCAGGCAGGCCAACGTTGCTTCGCTCAGAAGGGGCAATGGATGGGGTGTAACCCATGGGCATGCCATGAATCGAGCCGGCGTAACCGCCAATTGGCGGCAAGAATGAGTTGCCTGAACTGGGCTGGACCATGCTCATAGTACGCATTCCAGCGTCCATACGGCGAGGAGGCTCCAAAGTCGGCTCGAGCATCATAGAATGTCGTGATGAAAGGTCGTTCATAGACTGAGTGGCGGACATTCCGCCGTAAGGGGGTTGCATCGGTGGCATCATGCCAGGTTGCTGCTGTTGGTTGTTGGAAGCCATCATCTGCATAAACTGCATCTGCATCTGCATGAACTGGGACATCTGCTGCGTCATTTGAAGCTGTGCTTGGTCCCCAACCGTGAGTTGCGGTGGCGGCATCATCTGCTGCTGTGACATGCCCATGCCGGGCATATTGTACATGCTGTTCATGGCGTTCATCATGGCTTGGGGGTTGTCGAATGGAGGGCCTTGTGGCGCGTTCATGCCGGGGACAAACTTTTGGCCGTTGGGGTTGGGTCCGCCACGTCGCATAGCCCTCGAACGTTCCTCGTTGGCAATGACACCGACCAAGCCACCAGGAGGCAGGGATTGCTGCGATTCAGAAGCAGGTAGTCCGCCGCTGAAGGTCAACGATTCACGCATGGCAGGCTTTGAGATACTGGCACCCACGAAAGGGTCTTGAGGGAGGCCACGTGCGAAGGCGGGAAGCATCGAGTGGCGTTGGTTTTGGCTGCTCTCGCCCATGGCTGAACCAGGTCGTGGTGGCGCCAACTGTGTAGATGCTCGCAGGTTCGGGTTTGAGCCCATGGTGCTCAGTCGGGCGGGTGGCCGGTTCTTGCTGGGGAAGCCATGAGCTTGGAGAATGGCCAGAGGCACCTCCTCGTCATCATCCTCATCAGAAGCACCGGCTGGAAGTCCAGGGGATGGAGTCTTCATGAGATGAAGCTGTGGTGCACTCATCGAGCTTGCTAGGCCAGGTCGGTCATGTGGTTGCATATCAGGTTGCTCTCCAGTAACCTTCATCATCTGCTGTCGGTAGACTGCCATGTGGGCCTCCTGCTTTCTTCTTTGCTTTGCTTGCTGCTTAGACTTCTCCATCTCATCCTCATCATCATCGTAGTTGATTTCGTCGTCATCATCGTTTGTGGTTGATTGCCGAATTCCATCGCTCGAACCATGATCCTCCTTATCTTTTCGGTACTTCTCAAACTGGGCTGGTGTCATGACCTTGGTGTTGCGCTGTGGGCTAGGGTTTCGCGCGTTGTGGCGGTTGGTGATGCGCGAGTTGTGAGTCGAAGTTCCCTCAAAGAGATTATCGTCGCCTCTGTTGAAGCTTGAGTTGAGAGGCTTCCTCTCAAAGGACGAGAAAGAGTCTTCGTTTCGTCGGTAACGGCCAGAGGGCGCGTTAGAGCTGCTAGACTCGGATAGCAATCGACCCACCGCAATCGAGTCCTGCAATAACTTCGCGTCCTCATCTTCGATGATATCAGACGGTCGGCTCGAGGTCTTGAAAGAACTCTGATGGCGCGGAACAGGAGGCGGTACATCGTCGAGTTCAGGGGAGCCCGGCTGGGGACCGAGAAGGCCATCGTCTTCGTTTCGGCCCCAAGACTCGGGGCCTGGCTCGACGTTGTTGACTTTATTGATGCTCAGAGGGGGAGGCTGAATAGGTCGGTTGCTGGTAAGGGACCGAGGAGCGGCGGATCCGTCAGCTCTCATTGTCATGACACTTGCTCTCTTGTCGAACGACGAGAACATGGAACCAAAGTCTCCTCCCATGTCCATGCCGTTGTTCTCCATCTCCAGTTGAGGCGGTGTAGCAGTGCTGGTTGTGGATTCGGTCAAGCCTCGCGATCTTCCACCATAAGCATCCTGTTGAATAGTTGGGACGGGCGGGATATCGTTGTCGATCTTTGGGGGCGAAGCGTTGTGCTTTTTCTGAACGCCAAATGAAAAAGTGCGACCGGCTCGGTTCAGAAATCCGGACCCGCTTGACTTAACAGCGGTTCGAGGAGCAATGTCGTGTAAATTTTGGTTTTGGCTTTGCTTCTGACTCTTTTTCTGAGAATGCTTGTGGTCGTCGTGTGATTCGAGGTTTGTTGAAGATGGAGCGGTCGAGGCATTACTGTGCCTTGAGGAGGTATCAGTTGATGTGGCTTTGGTCGTATTAGACGCCCCACTTCCCCTGAGAAGGTGTCAGCGCCTGGGTGCATGACTTATTTTTATCTTTTTTCCAGACCAACCGACCCAACGGTAGCCGTGCAACACATTCCTTGGCGAGTCACACAGGAGAGGGCGGGGGGATGTAATTAGGGAAAACTCACCTGTTGCCACTTTTGAGGTCTGCAAACATGTTGTCCTCATGGTCGAGCTGATCCATATGACTTGGCTTGGGAATGTAGCCCCCAGAAGCCCTGGCCATTCTGGCGCCGCCGTCGAATGACTTGCCGAGAGAAGGGTCTGATCGTTCAATAACTCGGAATGATGATTGACCTTCTGGTGGTGTCACTGGGCCATGCTGGAAATCCTCCGAGGTCGCGGTTGACTTCCGCCTGTTGAACGCAACACTGAATTTATGCATGTAGAAGAAGTTATGATGACAAGATGGGGATAATGGTTCGTATTAGGTGCAACCCATAAAAAAGACTCGGAACAGACCGAGTGCAAAGCGAGTTGTTTGGGGTGTCTTTTGATGAGAGTCGATATACTTGGGGACAGTGGATCCGTAGGTATGGAATCGAAAGGAATATAAAACAAGGGTTCTGAGTCGGGGTCTCAGTGCGGTTGTTGACTAGCGAGGGTATTCAAGCCGGATCGATTCAAGGAAGCAAGATGCGTATAATAAATGCGGGTAACTGCATGATGGGATCGCAAGTCAGCCGAGGTTGAGAAACACAAAAAAATGCACTGAGGGTCGTGGTCGTCGCAGTCGTTGGGCACGTAAATGATTGGGTTTTGTACAGGGGAAAGAAGCAAGCGATAATAACAGCCGTGGGTATGAGAGGGTGCGAGATGGGGCGAGGCGACGGGGAAGCTTTATCGGAATGAAGAGTAGAGACAAGTTCTAGGTAGACGAAATGACAAGAGAGTAAGAGAAACACGGGAAACCAGGTGGTTGGAGACCGGCATGTGCCATTTCAAGCAAGGGCAAAGGTAAAAAAGAGTTGACTCACATTATGTATATGATCTCCAATCCAGAAACGAAAGACGGTTTGGTTTGTATTAGGAGTAAAAAGGTGGCTGGTGGAAGCCGGAACAAGACGATCGTGCAAAGGCGAGAGCGAAAGTGAAAGTATGTTATGTATGTATAGAATGAAGTTAAAGACGGAGATGATCTCACGCTTCGTCTTTGCCTTGGTTGATTGGTCTTGAAGCAAAAAGAAGAAAACTCTCTCTCTTACTCTCTTTCTCTCGATAGGGCAACGACAGACAGACGGCTAACGTCAATAACAGAAAAGCAATGGAAGAAAGTAGGAAGCGGAGATGATTAAGTTAGGGGAGAGGGGGGAAGAAAGAAGCGAGTGGTGAGGTTTGAACAAGACGAGACGAGAAGAAAGAGAGAAAGAAAAGCGAGTCCAGGTCCAGGTCAAGGTCTAGGTCCAGGTAGGTCCTTACAGCCCAGCCCAGCCCAGTCAGTTGGTTGGAGTGATGGATTGAGTGGCCCGACAGGTCATGGATTGGATCCATGTATGAAAATGGATGGATATGGATGGATGTGAGGTGCTGTACAGAGTACATACCTAGCAGCAAGCCAAGCAAGAAGCACAAGCACAAGCAAAAAGCACAGGCACTGAGTGAGCTAAGAACTTAGTACCTCCCAAAGTGCAAAAGAGTAAGGGTCAGGCGTTACACACTCACACAGTGCACATGCACAGTTCTTCGTAATGGGCGGCGGCGGGGCCCTTTCAACGCTTTTAGTTATAGAACCTCGTCGGGTCGTTAACGTTAACTTGCGCACGGCCTCCGTCTCGATAGAGTCCAACTTGTTGGTGGGTAACTCTCAGAGGAAGGTTCTCGGAGGTTGTGAGTTGAATCTGGCATCTAAATCGATTCATTGATAACAGTATCTGATATGCATTTCAAAGCCTGTGAGTGTAAAGAAACTAGGCAGAGTCAAAACCATTGACCAACAAGGTGTCAAATAATAAAAGAAAGAAAGAAAGAACTGGTAAGACGATGTGTCTGGGTAACTCGAAAGACGGGATCTTCTACAACCACACCAAGCCCCATAAACCATAAAAACAATCAACTGCTCAATCCGTAAGCCTGCAACTATTTATTGCCCACAACTCCTGTCAGTATCGAACACACCAAAAAATCGGATCCAGAATATCTTTTACAAACATGAGGAAAGCTCCGATAATAAAGTCTCTCCTCTTGGCTCATGATGAATGGCATCCAACACCCCTGTAGGCCCCATCCATCGTCACTCACAGGCGACATCCCGTATCGTACCTCTTGTTCCGACTACCACCTCACTAGCATGAGATGAGAGAACCTGAACGAACAATCCTTGTCTCTTGGACCGCCGTCACCGCTGCGGGTTGAACCCATGGCCGGCTACACTTCAAGGGCGAGTGTCAATGATACACATATCATATCATGTCATGTTATGTTATGTTCAGCTGCCTGTATTATGATGTATCCGTATGCCCTCTGCAACTGCAGCCCGGCAGATCATAACAAAACAAAACAATCAAACGACGCCGAATCATGGCTTGTATACCAATACACGCACACCGGGACCAACAGCGTCAATAAAGCAGACGCTAGTCTCTAGATTTCCGAAACAATATTCCAAAGCCTCCAGCTCTCACGCGAGTTGAAGCTGATATTGAGGCTGGGCTGGGTTGGACTACGGTCGCAGGCTCATCTCCAATCTCCAAAGAGGTGTGGCAGGCCAAGCCAGGACGGGCAAAGCCGCCCAAAGACTCAATAGTTCCGATATTAATTATTTAGACCAGCTACCCAAAGTGCAGCACTACGGGACGGCACCTACTCAATGTTGCAAAGTGCAGGACCCTAAAAACCCAATTACTCTAGGTCGGACGTGTGTATAAAGGGGGAAATTGCGTGGCAACCAACATCCAAATAGTGCATACTCTTTTTGTTCAGTCAAAAGGTAGCGCTGTTTCGTGCATCTAGAGTTGTTCAAGTTCTGTTTGTCAAAGCTCACAAGAATCCTTCAGCCTTGGAGCCTTCTATCGTAAAACGATCTAAGCTCAAGGGTGCTAGGTAGTGGGCGGCGGTTGACGATGGATGAGCCTGGCTGATGATGAACCACTCGTTTCACAGATTCATTTCCACTTTCATGGAAAACTCTGTCATGTTCGAATTCTCTGTTGTACTATACGTACCCTCAAAGATGAGCATGGCTGACATGGAAAACAAGGGGGGAAGACGTCAACATCATCAAGGATCGGTGCAAAATACGAACGGCATGTCCATGATCTGCGCTCTTGGCCAAGGCTTAGTTATTTTTGTAATCGACGCAGGAATGATAGATACTGTGAGGATTAATTAATTGGGCACGTATAGGTAGACATTGCTGAGACGAAAGTGGAGGGCTTTGCTATGGTTCACGGTTCACGGTTCAGTAATATTGTCTTTCGCACACAGACATAGACACACAGACAAAGGTATCAGAATACGGACAGTGAGTCCATTGATCCGTGCCGAACCCCTTGGTGTTTCCCAACTATGGGCGCAGAGTCAAGGCATTGGTCTATTAATCTCCCTGACGATATACGCACAGTACAGCAGCGTCTAGACTGGAGTTCTTGTGGAGATAAGGGTTCAATGATGCTCAACTTGCTTGGCATTTATTAACCGCAAGTCAATGCCCGCTCAGGGTAATTGCTTGCTTGTTTTCTCCAGTATCGCGTTAACTCTAGTAGTTGATACTTGCATGTACCATCACAACATGTTGCCTTAGTACATTGACTATATTCCCCGGGTTCATCGGATATTGGTTCTCAAAGAGAGCAGAACAAGTTGAGAGGGTTAATTATTGGCTGAATTGGTTGCGCCGTTCCCGCCGTGACCCTTCCATTCACAACTCCCAACCCCTGTACTCTTGGGCTTGTTACGGGCTGGGGGTTGCGGGCACAGGCGCACTTCAGGCACAGCACAGCCCATATGGGGACAGTCGCCTCCACTATGATCCACGGCAGCCGAACAACTGAACAACTGACCCTTGGGTTATTCTCCACTGAGATGAAGAAGTTCCGTTCCATTCATGGCGGCCAGGGCTGCTTTGGTCGACGATAACAGTTTCCGCTCCCATCCATATCATGCCTGGATATAAAGCATGGCATAAATGACAAGGAGACAAAAGCCCTGGCCCTGGTTAATCACTATTCTCGATCTCTTCCTTTCACTCTAAACAAGCCCTTACCCTCCCACTGACGTCGTTGATCTACAGGAGGAGCTGGGAGTTGACGATCTTGATAGCAAAACTCGGGCTTCACGACATGTGGATATGTAGGTCCTCTGGCATGTTTTGCATCCAAAACTTGGTCAAGAACCCGGATTCCCAGGTTGACAACAAGAAAATAAGGGTGATAATTGATCAATTAATTAAGCTGACAAAAGTCAATTATGCCGCCGCACTGTGTCTTGTTGTATGCAGCCCAATCGAGTGCTAGCCAAACTTCATCGTCACAGAAACTCAAGCCTGATCAGGTCAAGTTCAGGTACGCGGCTGCTTTGAATGAAAATCATCGACACTTTGGAAAAAACTCAGATTCACCAGTGGCCCTGTTTTTCTTAAATTCTCATCGCCTCTAGCTCTTGTTGGCTGAGCGTGTGAGTGGATCAAGATTGGTCTCTTTTTAGATCAAAGCTTGGCCAATGCTTCTTAATTAGGGGCTCAACCTGTGCTGTGGAGAGAGAGAGAAAAGACGACCGACATCGATCGTACGTACATACGTAGTAGACGACGGAGATGATGAGTGCTTTGAGGTTATTTCCGCATCGTTTTCTTGTCTTGACTTGGAAACTTTACACAAAAGTAAAGTAAGCTCGTGTACTGTACGACCGATGAGCGAGCATCTGCCGTGTAACATGGCCACAGCAGCTTTCTTCTCCCGTTGATGCGTCAACCGACGGAGTACGGAGTACGGATACGGACAGGGACAGCTACCCGGATTCCATCTTGGAACAGAGAACAACAACTACTAAGTTAATCGCTACCAAAGGTTGGACCCAGAGAATGGAAACTTTCGCCGTAGAACGGGTGGCGAAGTGCCAGGTGCAGGCTGACAGTTTATCAACTTGAGGACGATGATCCGCCACCACGCAAACGTTTATATCAAGATCCATCCAATCCAATTCAGTCCCAGATAACACGAATTGATAGCTGATGATGATACGGTAGCCACAGTTGCAGCTGAGGGCTGGGCTACTTGCCGTCTCACGTCAGTTGCCCACAAAAAAAAAGAAATCAACTCGATGAGCGTTGGGGTTAATAATAAGGCTTTGGTTACGTGGTGGGCTGAGTTACAGTTTCTATTATTATTTTCATCCAAGAAAGGAGGAGAGAGAGAGACACACACAAAATTGCCCGCAGAAATCACCCGATCCAACACCAAGGCAAAGCTTGTTTTCTTCCTTGGAACTTCCCTGCAACTCTTGGTATGGAGTAGACGTTGAATTCTCCACCAAGCTGGGGACCGTATGTACTAAAGATTTGCGATTCTTTTTCCATTATTTCGTTCGTGTTGCTGTTGTCATTGCTAATATTTAAGCGCGTCTAAGACATAGCAAGACAAAGTGGTTGATCAACCCGGTACATAGTCTAATAGCCGTCGTCTCTCCTTTCTTTTTTTGCCATCATACGTGGAACTGTATCAGGGATAAATGAAATGACTCTTCATCACTCGAGCCTTTCGTCATAACTGCTCATCTTCATTTTGTTCAAAACCCAAATACCGAGACCATGAAAACGGATGATGCTGCTGATGGGGTTTGACAACCGGGTGATCAGTCAAGGAAGAGAGAAAATGAGTACACACGACTCCACTTGTGTGCTTTGTTGAGAAATGCTTCTTGTCTCTCGTAGATTTTATGCTCTCAGCGGTTGTCAAGCAAAGTTTTCCGTTTGGCTAGCTCCAGCTCCAACAACGATAAACACGGGGCGGCTTAACTTGGACGACGTATGCACGTCAACAAGTCTCAAGACACACGCACGGGTTGAATTGCGTGGCCCGGTGGATCTGGGATCAGCTCCTCCTCGATCTATCCCCGATACGCTAACCTGCTCCCCCCCCCCCCCCCCACACACCCCCCTCCCCACAGGTAAAAAAGACTTGGTGGTTAGGATTTAAAAAAC